>JASSUY010015275.1:1106-16530 GCA_032466535.1 Forpus xanthops
GCCCAAAATCAAAACCACAGTGCTGCACCAGCTACCAAGAAGGAGAAAAATGACTGCTGCTGCTGAACCCATGACAGCAAGGGAAAAGCTGTTGGCATTGCTGATGAAGACTGGAGAATTGTGTCTTAAACCGCCTCTACCCAGCACAAAGGTGTCTTCCAAATGCACATCTGTTTTGACAAAAATCGAAGCAATGACTGAAGAACTGGGGAAGGTTACTAAGGTTTCCAGTAAGGCCTTGATAAAGAGCACACAGTATCAGTAGCATCAGTCCAAATAAACTTCTCCATTTGAAACTACCTCAAATGTGTCTTCTAAATATATGAATACTCTGTGGCTGTAAAATGCTTAGTGAAACATCGTCTTTCTGTGCTTCAAGAACTGAATTAGTTGATGTATTTGCTTCTGTTTTTTTTCTCATTTTGTTCCTATCATCAGAGTTTAACTCCAGAGCAGTTTAAGTCATGCAGAAGCCTGTGAATGCGAGCAAGATGCTGAAGCACGTTTGTAGTAGCCCCGCCTGAGACTACACGATGTGCATGTGAGGTTGCTTCCATCACTCTTCCTTTAGTCCCTATCAGCTGCTGTTGAGCACAGTTGATGTGGCATGTTTCAGAAGCTGTTTAAACTTCAGTGGGTTGCCCAGGGAAGTTGTGAATGCTCCATCGCTGGCGATGTTCAAGGCCGGGTTGGACATAGCCTTGGGTGACATGGTTTAGTAGCAGGTGTCCCTGCCCAGAGCAGGGGGGTTGGAACTAGATGATCTTGAGGTCCTTTCCAACCCTAACTATTCTATGATTCTATGATTCTGTTTGTCGAAGCAGGTTTTTTTGACTCTATTTTTACTTAAGGTTACAAACAAGATGCTTCTAAATTGACAGATGGGTTTGTCTAGTGATGGGCTGTGTCTTTTCAGCCTAGAAAATTGAATTTCTGGAGGCTTTTCTAAAATGAAAAACTCTTTTTTATGATTAGAAATGAGATTTTTGGTTTTTTTTTAAAATAAGCTAATTGCTAGTGATTTATTGCAGTGTTAAAATCCAAACAAAATGCTTTGACATTGTTACAATAAAACGATTGATAGACTTGGGATAACTTTGTTCCAGCTGTAACACTTTTCTAAATGTTGATTTTTATTTCTTTTTCCCCTCTAGTTAGGGGCAATAAATCTTTCAGAAGTACCATTTACTAATGGAAAATGAGATATTCTCTCTTCCCTTCTCCTCAGTTTTCCATCCCCACCTCTCTCTAGGCAAGTAGACTGTGTTCTCTTTGGAGACAAGCGGACAGGGGGTGCTGTAGCAGCAGTTTGCATTTCTGGGAAGCAGCCATGCAGTTCCGTTTCCCGCTGGTGCGCTCTTTTCCCAGCCTTTCCAAGGCTAGAACTCCTTGGCGTGGTAACCCTTGGGAGAGGTCAGTGCTGTAGACCTAGTACAGAGCAATGCATGTCTCCCTTTCACATCTTATCAAATAGCCTTGTGCTGAGTTGGTACTGCCTCTATTCTTTCTGCTAAGCTTAGTTTGATAGAGGTGCCCTTGTTTAAAAAAAGTCAAGTAGGAATAAAAACAATATATAAACCTGGTTTGCTATGTGAAAGTATTAGAGTGCCTTCCTTTCTTCCTAATTTGCTATTGATGTGGCATCTCTAAGTAGTTTATTGATGAAGTGCTCTATTTGCTTTTCACTGCCCTGTTTTGTTCTTGGCCTTATCCCCAGGGCCTGTGAAACCCTTTAGAAATTCCCACTGGTGCTTTGTAAGTGAGAACAAAGCTAATCGCCTCCTGGATCTCTCCTGCTGCTGAAAGAAACTAGCAGTCTGCTCGGTGAGTGTTTCTGCTCAACAAAACCACATTTTCAAAGTCAGTCAGAATTTTCTCTCTGTGAAGTGAGTTACCTCAGGGCTCTTAGCAGTGGTGGGGAATTAAATAAAAGCCCTGACATAACCAAAACCAATTAAGGACAATTCACAAAGCTGTTTTATAACTAATGTAAAACAAGCGTAGTTCAGTCTGTTAACCTACTTTTGCTTGCCACATCCTTTACCATTATCTTACAAGTATCTTTTTTTTTTTTTTTTTATGAGGGAATGTTCTGCTGTTTTGTGATTTGAACACAGGAAACAGTAAAAGAAAATGAACATCATGGTTAAGTAATAAAATTATCTATGTTCATATCTAATGCCATGTGGCTGACACAGCTGAAGTAAATAGTATCCCAAAAGAGAATGAGAAGGGATGTTCCTGAATCAAAGGTGCAAAAGATTATGTCCAAGTAAAGGATTAGCAGACATCCTCCAATACTTTCTGAACTTGTACGTGGTTATAACTCTTGTTGGTAGCACGTAAGAAGTGTAGAATCCATAGCCTGGCTTTCTTAGGTGTTTAGAGGCTGTCAAAGCTATGGTGTATAGAGCATAAAGAGGATAATTTTATGTATCATGTAGAACATGATTAAGTGTGGGAAGTAAAATGTTTGCCTCAGTCCTTAAGTGTGAAGGGGAGATAGTATTTGCACCCATTGTATTTAAATTATGTGCCTGTTGAGTAAGGAAGTGGCTTTCTAGCTCTGTGTATACACAGTCCTGTATCTATGTGGTATATGGTGGACGAATATGCCAGATGTTATAAACCCAAATGTTCTCATCCCTGTAACTCCACAACTTTGCTGCTGCATGGCCAGACACAGGCCTGTCATGTCTCACACTGAGCACAGTGCTCCCCAAAGCACACATCCCATCCATCCTTGCGCAGTCTGCTCATAGGCGTCTGGTGGGGATGTTTGGCTGTGGTCTGTGACTCCTTGACTGAATGTATCCAGAGCATTGGGTACCAGAGCAGAGAAGGAATCATCCTCTGCAGTGGTCAAAGAGTGGACCATGAAGAAGGACCGCGTGCCAAAATGATTCTCTTTATGAAAGCATGCTCCCATGCTGTTGTCTTTCTTATAACCTGCCTTTACATGGTACAGCTCACCAGGCATTCCCCTCCCTCCTCCTCTTACCCATCACACAACCCAACGTGGTTATTTGAAAGACCTATAAATAACAAGGGAGGAAGAGCCCAATCCCTCCTGAAGATGGCTGGCTTGTCCCCTTTACCGCAGCCCCAACATTAAAATTGTATCCATCCTACTGCTAGCTCTCCTTGCTGGAGCTCTGTGGATCTCATGTTTTCCCCACTATGGTCACATATTCCCATGCCCTGTTAGCCAGCACATTAAATTATTCATGGCAATGGCAGGTTCACACACTATGCCTTCCTCTGTAGTAGTCCACGTCAGTGAGTCAAATAAGTCTGCAGCATGACTGAGTCCCATGATTGTTCTGAAAACCACACAGAGACACCCTTGTTTCTCCCTTTGATTTACTAAAATGGTTCTCAGATTTATTATGTTTTCTTGTCTCCTTGATGTACAGCTTAAGGGCAGTGGGCAGCCAATAAAAGATTCTCAGTGCCTCAGGAAGGGTGGATTGTCACTGGTGAGATCCCACTGTGATGTATGATCATCAAATCGCACTGGAGGTGGCGTGTGTTCCTTTTGTCAGGCTCCATCAGCTGATAAAGTATGAGGTCAGAAACAGCAAGAGCTTTGGCCCATGCAGAGAGGCTGATGAAGAACAACGTGCTGCGGCTGTGATTTGGAGCTAGAGCTGCTTGCGGTGGCAAGAACATCTGTTACAAGATGGTCATGGGGCACATGCATGAATTTGGTTCTGCTGATGAATGATGCCTGTGCTGTTGAAGCTGGAAACTAGTCAAAACCAAGAGAGGGACTTACAGCTACACTTACATTGTCACTGCATCTCCAAGATTGCTGTACTTGAGGTTAACCTGATCAGACTGATCAGCTTAGCTCAGCCATGACATGCTTCTTTACTGGCTCTGATGGCACCCTGACACTCTTTTTGCCTTGCACACACACACACACACACACCCATGTCTAATAGAAGCAGAAACTGTCAATGAGCCTCTGACACTTTTTATTTGCCACTTTTTTTTCTCATGCAATCATGGATGTATTGGTGTATGCAAGGTGTTACAGATGCAGACCTCTGGGTTCAACCTGGAGCTAGCCCTGCATGCTGTAGCTTGCTACCTGTATGCAGACCTTGTCTGGTGAGCAGAATATTTATTCTGCTTGCTGCTCTACCTGTGTAGTGCTTTGTCCTCACTCTCCTCACCAGCTCATGGCTGCTCACAGAGCAGTGAGACATTAAATATCACACAGGCTAATGAGTAAGTCAGATTCCATCACAATGTGTACTGACCACTGCCTGGAATCAGGCATTTCACCCATCTTTTAATTGCCTTATGCTTTTAGTTTTTAATGGTCTCTGCAGATACTGACTTATTGCAATGTACTGTAGCATGCATTTGCTTACAGCTAAGCAATGATACCTGTGCAAGCCAAGGCTGACAAGATTAGTGCTTTAGTGCTGTAACAGGCTGTGAAGTCTGAAGGTACAGGCACCCTGTTCATATGCAGCTGCCTCACCTCCTGTGTGCTGCATTCCTCAGGCTCCAGGGGCAGGACTTCCATTACACTCTGTAAAACATACTGTAGTTTTAGAAGACCAATTTTTAGTGTCACTTCAAATAAAGTAGTAGAGTATCTTCCCTCCTAAAGGATTAAATACATCACAGCAGCTGTCTGGCTATCTGCGAGTTTGGGCTGCAACACTCCACCAACTCCTTGCCATCTGTATAATGGTCTCCAGTCCAGCAAACTTGAAGTTAGAATTACCCACAGGAGTTAAATTTGAAAGTTCTGGTGCTTATTAAGCCACCACTGCTGGAAATAAATGTATATCCAGAACTTGTAGGGTGATCAGGCAGGAAAGAAAGACATTTGAAGAGGTAAGAATTGGTTTTGATTTGTGAACCGTTAGGAGCATGATTTTCCAAAAGGTCTCAGCAGCACATGCACTGAGCAATCTTGTTAGGATGGAGATAAGTGTTCACATGCAGGATAGGAATCTCTGTACCTCTTGGATCTCAAATCTTTATTTTACAGTCCTGATTTATATACCAATTTTCAGGCAAACAGTAATTTCAAATACAGGTAAATTTATGTCTACATTGTCTAAAGTAGTGCTGTCTTTATATGGTGTGTGTGCACACAGAGATCTTAATCTACAGTTGCTGTGTTTAATAGCCACAGTTAGGAATGGTTAAAGATACTTGATTTTATTTATGCTTCTTATTAAGGAAGTTGTGTATTTGTTTCAGTGTTTTAATAAAACACAATAAAATGATGATGGCAAGATCTGGAAATGATATTAAAAATGAGAAGGACACCTCTAGAATATAAGATACAGTAGGAATTAATTCCTTTTGTTTTCCCTTTTATTTACCTTAATGGCACAAACTTCCATGAAGAAGGCTCATGCAGTTGTCTGACTTTCTTTTAGAAGCAATGGGGAGATCAAGCCTAGTAATACAAGGCTTGGGGAGTTGCAGGCTTAACAGTGAGTGCAACATAAAAGTGAAGTATTTGAGAGGTGTTTGATTTTCTGCTCTGTTTAAGCAATGTATCTGCAGTTTGCCTCCAAAATAGAAATGACATCTTAGTGCGGTACTGAGGCCAGAAGAGAACCAGGCTCAGTACAGCATGGATATGGCCCGACTGCTCCAGAAGGAACCAGTTCTAATGTGAACAGAAGCCGATTTGCTCCACCTGGTTTCATGGCCAGCATCACTCCCTAACCTCTTTTGATTTAGCAATGTGAATGTATCGAGGGAGTTGTTTCCCATGCCTTCAAGGCTGTTACACACCTAGTATGGGGATGCTGGCCAGTGCTTCCAGGAGCACCAGGAAGCTGGAAAGAAGAGTTTGCTTCTCCCAGGAAGGTGGTAGCGAGTGGGAAGGGGAGGGCACAGATACATGAGTGAGCAGTGTCCTACAAGTGGTATCAGACTCTGAAGTTTTGCCATGAGCTGAAAGAATCAGCTACTGTTATTACTGTTCTCATAGACATGAACACCACTTTCCTTCTTCTGAAGCTAGTTTCAGCTCATGGAAGCAACATTCATCTTGTGCCTATCCTGCCACTTGGTTTGTAGTCAAATCTATGTTGCATTCACCAGATTAATGTATGAAAGAAATATCTAGGCTGCAATGCCATTTATACCAAAAGTCAGGAAATGCCTGGTGTGGATTTCCCCATATAACCTGAACGGATGCTGCTCAGACATCCCATCTCTGTGCTAGATGTAGTGAAGGTTCAGGACAAAAAGCATAATGGGATGGCGTAATTAAAAATCAATTTAATGCCTGCACATAAGTATGGCTGAATTCAGGCTTCACAAACAACTCCAAATATGCCATTTCTGGCCATATTCCAGGATTTGGATGTCAACTGCTTCTACCCTGCACAGCAAGACTCTGATGTGCTGCTGATATATAAACGCCTGCAGTTTGTGGAGACCAAATATAAGCATTAATTATCTTATGTGAGTGCAATAAATTACCTTACTATCATCTACAGTGAGTGATTCCTGAGCTTTCAGTACTGTAACCAAGAGGCTTTGGTGGTCCCAATACCCTCATTACTCTGTGCATGTCTGTGTGGTTTGGGTCTGGGATGTTTGAAAAGGATTGCTGTCTCATGTGTTTGGCTGAAAAGATAAGGAGGAGGAGTACAATCCAGAATCCTCTTTCCTGCCCTTCAAAGGCAAGGGCCTCCATATGCTACTGTTGGATTGTTTATGAAGGAAAGTGATAGTGCTAATTTCTGAGCTGGGGAATTCCTGCCCCTGACAAGGAAGGGGAAGGATGAGAACTAAGTTTTAGTGCCAAATGTGTTTGCATTACTGCAGAGGGAGAAGCCTGAGAGAAACTTTCTTTTTCTTCCTGCCTAGGCATGGCAGCCCTCTGTCCATCATGGGGGCCCCAGAGTGGTGTGGTGGGATTGTGAAGCACCATCTCCCAGCTGCAGCTGCTCTGGCAGCTCAGCAATGCCTTCAGGCAATATCTGCCAACAGACTCAGCCCATCCTCAGTGTGCTAATAGAGTAGCTCAGGTGGTTCCTGAGTGCAGACAGGTTGAAGGCTGATGCTTTGGTTGGGACACGTTTGCGTTGGCCAACTCTGCTACAAGCGCAACTGCAGAGAGCAGAGGTGCTTCTGGGGTTGGCAGTGCCTGAGCTAGCAGGAATTTGGAATGAGCCTTGGCTTGAACTGTCAGCATGTGCCTTAGAGCTCCCTCGGATGCTTCAGTCCTGCTGGAGTGTTGCCAGCATGTTTTCATGCCTAAGGAAATTGAAAAGTGAAATAACGGGGGTTTAACATTAAAAGTCTTAACCAAAGCAGAGTGGAATTTCCCAGGGCAAGATTCTTCTTTACTCCAAGGGCATTCCCTGTGCAGAGTGTGAATACCTGCTTCCAAGAAATGGAGATTTGATTCCTTCCCAGAGAAAGGTCGTGAGAGTCTTTTGTAAAGGCAAGGATCAAGTAACACTAATGTAGGATGGACTGGCGTTCCCAGTAAGATATATTAATTCCCTTTTAGAGAGGAAGAGAAGAAAAGGAGAGAAATGTCCTTGTTCTGTTCAAACAGATCTTCATGGGTAAGATTTAAAGCCTTTGGCTGTATGAATATGATGCTCAATAACGTGAGCATCTGTTAGCTCAGTGCCCAGTATAAAAATGCTTGGATAATACTCTATAGAGCACATTCTCGCTCTGATTAAACCTAACACAAAACTATTTCAGATTTATACTATGGTGACAGTGAATATGAGCAAAGTTATTTTCTTCACTGTGGGGCCTGTGAAGTCACAAGGAACGTAGCTGTGATGGGCAGCTGAGGGAATCAGGACTGTGTTTGCTCAGAATGAGTATTTGCTGTTACAAAGAATATTCCTTTCTTCTCTAAGGATGGTATCAGTTGCTGCTAGTCCAAATTAACTGTTTCAGTGATAACACCTTTCAGACAGAGAGGTTGCAGCAGGAGAGGGGAAAGATATAATGAGCAAGATTTTCACCTTTTCTCTGCCCCGTCTGTAATGAATAAAAGAACAGTGAAGAAGAATCCAGAAAAGCCCCAAATCCATCTGGAAGAGATGTTCTCCTCTGCAGAAACAGCCATTGGTCTGTCTTCTAAAGATGCTTTCAGAAGCACTGGACCTGGTGTTTTGAAAAGAGGATGCTGGAGACAGAAAGGTGCAGAGCAGGAGCAGAGTAGCTGCCCCAGAGAGAGCTTTGCTGTGTGGAGGGCTGTTGCTGTGGGATGTATTAGCCAATGTCCCCAGAGTCATCTAACCATGCAAAATAGCGTAAGGAACACTCCAAGGTATCTTAAGGCCACTTTAGCCTTACTCCTGGAGCTGCAAGGTTCTCAGTTCAGTAAAAATCTGATTTAATGTCAAAATATCTCTCATAAAGAGAAAGATGTCTCTTCTCCTTTAGAGAATTTCAATTCTTCCCCTTTCAAACTAAGGCACTGAATTTATTTGAATCCTTAACTAAGCCTACTCCCTAGAAAGCACCCACCCACTGACCTGAGAACATCACCAAGAGTGTTTCTGTCTCAGATCTGCTTTTTCTTACATGGTTATAGAGAACTTCAGAGCTCTGATTCTAGGTACAAGGCAGATTTAACAGCAGCAGATGAACTGGTGACTACCCCTGCTTGCCCAAGGGAACTGCTCCTAGGAGAGGCCATGGGAAGAATCGCTCTGCTACCAACCAGTGAGCCCACGGTGTGGCGGGATAAACTGAAACCACCAGCCAGAACACTTGCCTCCTGTTTCCCAGGGAGGAATTTTGAGCTGGGATTTTTTTGTCCATGCTGGGGATTGTTCACTGGTATTTTAAATTGTGAACTTTACATCACTGTTTTATCCTGCAGGATAGTGTGTTCTTCACCCGTCTGATAAGAATCATCGGGCTTCTTTGTGTAGAAGTCTGTTAGGTCATGCCAGCGTTTTCCAGCTATTGTTTTAGGCGTCCCTTTCCGGTATTTAAAAAGGGGAAATATCTTCTTTAATATCGTATTCCAGCTTTGAAGCTGTGCTGAGAAACAAAGACAGACAAACATTTAATTCTCCCCTAATCCCTTAAATATCCTTACAAGCTCATGGCGTTCACGCACTGTTAAGCCCATCTCCTGTAGCAGCTGTATGTCTTCTTTTAACTCGGCCTTTAAAGCCTGCAGCTTCAACTGGGGTGGAACAGGAGCCCGCGATACTTCATCCCGTGGTGGCTGTCTTTCTGGGTGGTATGGAGAGGGATGGCTTTCCATAATAAAGCGATCATCTGGGTTGAATTGCAGATATCTAATCCTCACACAAGCTACTCCTGTTTGGTTTTGTGAAGTGAACAAAGACATCAACTTAGACAAGCTCTGGGCTGGATTTGGGTATCTCTGGGACCTTCTGATCATTCTAGCGATTAGCCAGCCTGCCTTGGTAACTATAACATAAAAGGGCAAGCATAGAATCAAACCCTTTTTCACCATGAAACGGGCTCAAATGGGAGATTTCCTTAACTTCACCCTCCAGAAACAGCCTGAAGGGCAGGCAAGCTAGCTGGGACAAACCCAACCCTCTTAAGCCTCCTGCTGTGATTGTATGGTATGGGAGCAGAGTGAACTTCAAGTAACTGCACTGCAGGATAAGGGGCAGGGTGTTGGTGTTCATATGAATTGGTGAGTAGTCACTGATTTAAGCCCCCTAAAACTCTTAGTGATTTTATCTTTTTTTTATCTCAACATGAAAACTTTCTGCTTGTTTTCCATAGTTTTTCTATCTTTCTGTGAAGACAAAAGACATTTAGTCCATCCCACTGCTTCAGCATAGTACCAATTTTTTTCTGCCATATTATGAAGAAATATACCAGTATATTTCTTTAGCATAATACCAGTATATTTCTGCCAGCTGCCTACCCAGGTCCTGAGGACCTTCAGACCCCATATCTTCCTCAGACAGTCCATTTTCATATTATCCTTTCTGCCCAAAACTTCTACCTGTCATCTATCCTGAACCCATTATTTCTTGGCCTGTACAAATCAACATGGAAATACATAATCCTTTTCCTGGCAGCAGTGGTTTATCCATTTAAAGACTTTTATCCTATCCCCACTCAAACCTCCTCTTATTTAGGCTAACCAGCCTTAGTTCTTTTCTATTGTCATTTGCACTGCTTTTTTCTGCCTGGAGTACTTCATGCTACCACAGTGCTCCTATTCTGCAAGCACTGGTGAGGCTAAAATCTGAGAGCTGGACATCCCCATTTTGATCAGCATGGCCATGGAAGCCAGGCTTTGGGCTCCTTTTAGAAAACCTTGCCTTGTATCAAAGGTGGTGAAGCCTGGTGTCAGCATCCTCTGATGGCACCTTGGATAGCTTAACATAAAGTAGAATCTCTGGGGCTAATCTGCCATCCAAATACACAACTGCACTTTTGAGGTGTTGTGGCCATTGAGAGACTTTTCTTTATTGCATGCTTTCGTTTGCTAAACCTGCTCTAATGGCAGGAGGCTTTGGAGGCAAAAAGAGGTATGAAAAGGACACTGTTTAATCTATTATTCTTTTCTTTAAGGAAACCAAAGTAGGCCACTACTGAGTCTAAAAAAAGAGTATCGCTGGGATTTTGTACTGGTTTATGCACCTGAGTCACTTGCGAAGTATCGCTGGGATTTTGTACTGGTTTATGCACCTGAGTCACTTGCGAAAAGACTATATTCAGTGTTAAAAAAGTAATGAAGTGTTTTTCAGGATGGTTCCTTTTTTCCCGTTTCTTCATGATTTACTCCTTTAAAAGGGACTACCATCTTGATGACATTGGGAAGCTTCTCTTTGTAACCCTCTAAAGCACTCCAGACATTTTCTATGAGAAGGTTTTAAACTCCCCAGCATAAACAGAGTCTGTTGGTATTTGGATGTAAGAAGCTAGGAGAGTATATATTGTAAAACAGACTAGACTACCTCTGGGGTTGGAAGGAAAGTTAACTAATAAGATCAGCATGCAATAGCTTTTCTATAGTAAGATCTACACAACTAATCAAGACCACTGTGACACATTATAATATACAGATGCGACTTGAATATGGGTAAACTCCTTTGATTATTGGATTTGTTTATTTCATGAAGGGAAAAGTTGGCTTTGAGAGAGTATTATATATGAAGCCCTGATGTTAGCTGTACTAATGCAGTTAACTTGCTGCTCACATGTAAAGGGGGATAACGTAGCCCTGCAGCTTTGATGAGGCTTTTGGGAACACAAATGGTGTTTTTGTCTCTGCTGTAGATGTCCTGTGGGCCTGGCTATGTAACAGACCAAGGCTAACACGTTCACACTAAGGAAACCACAGGAGAGACCACAACAGTTTTCTTTACGCCAGTTTTAATTTGATGTAGAGTTCAGATACTCACAGAGTTACTATGAATAACATATGCCATTAGAAGTCTTGCTGAAGGGTAAGTAACATGGAAGAAAAGCAGGTCCTTAGGAGAAGAAGGAACTCAAAAAGAGAATAAGCCACCACTGGCAAAGTTGTTGTGAGGATTCACAAAGTGTTATTTCAGCCAATGCATGTATTTTGAGACATCCGCCAGTGTTCACCTTAAAGACACTGCTAAGTTTGATGAATCAAATAATATGGTACATTCTGACACAGTTCTCTCTTTAAAAACTGCACTTTAGGAAAATCTATCAAATTCCTTATCAATTTAAAGGGATGCAGCAACTCACTGAGTCTCCAGATACGCTTCTCCTAGAGAAATTAGATGTTGTTCACTGATGGAAATTACATTTGTGTATGAATTATACTGATACATTAACCTGACTGGCACATGTGCACAGTTATTCATCAGATCAGTATATGGAACTAGTCCTGTGAGCTACCTCGACAGGAGGAGCTTTTCAAATCAGATCCTCAAATACTATCACAATGATTTCCAGTAAAGATTCCTCAGCCAGCTGGTTCTCTAGAGCTAGTGCTCTTCCCTGGTGCACTTAAAGACTAGGTCAGCACCAAATGCAATTTGAATACATTCCTGGTTTTATTTTCATCATGCCACTCCAGCATAATGGTGTCAAGGGCAATCTCTGCCCTTCTGTGATGTTTGTTGACCTCCACAATGACCAACAACCTCTTCCTTTCATGTCAAATCGACACGGAGGGGTAGATTTTGCCATCAGATCTGTTAACTTGGACACAAGCTGCATGCATGCACTGCGCTCAGCGTTTCACACAGATGCTTCAGAGCACCACAGGATTTTCCTGGCGTTCCTGCACACGAAGGATAAAACAGAGCAACTGTGTCTTGTAGAACAAGGCAGACCAGTCAGCCAGAGCGAAAACATCGCAGGCAGCCCTCCAAAATACATAGATAGAGCATCTTTGTTGTCTCAAGCCATGTACAGGAATGCAGAGCATGTCTGCGGAGCGTGAGCTGCACACCAGGCATGCACAGAGCAGCCAGAGGGCCTTTAACCATGCTGCTGCAGGAGATGCTGGCTCTGTCACTGCACATCCTGAGCAGCTCTAACCTGGTACCCAGGCAGCAGTGACACAAACATCAACCCAGGGTCACCAGCAGCCACAGCTGCATGCTGGGTGCTTGATCTTCAGCACAGAGAAGGTTGAATCATTATAGAAAAGCAATAATTTAAGCTTCAACTCTTTCATAGCAGTTCCTTATAATGACAGTGCAAGATTGGCTAATGATCATTTGGGGTTAGGTTTCTTTTTTTCCTTCTTAAACCTAGAATTTTGAGTCCTAAACAGGCTGCTTTCATAAAATCATAGAATGGTTTGGGTTGGAAAGGACCTTAAGATCATCTAGTTCCAAACTCCCTGCATCAGCAGGGACATCTTCCAGTAGACCAGGTTGCTCAAAGCCCCATCCAGCCTGGCCCTGAACATTGCCAGGGATGGAGCATGGACCACTTCTTTGGACAACCCATTCCAGTGCCTCACCACCCTCACAGTAAAGAACTTCTTCCTTATGTCTAACCTGTACTTCCCCTGTTTTAGTTTTAACCCATTACCCCTTGTCCTGTCACTACAGTCCATGAAGAAAAATCCATCCCCAGCATACCTATAGGCCCTCTTCAGATACCAGTAGCTGCTCTAAGGTCTCTATGCAGCCTTCTCTTCTCCAGGCTGTCTTTGTATGGGAGCTGCTCCAGCTTTCTTATCATCTTCTTGGCCCTCCTCTGGACTTGCTCCAGCAGCTCCATGTCCTTATGTTGGAGTCACTGGAACTGTACACATTGCTCCAAGTAGGGTCAGCTTGTGTGATGGGTTCTGTAGGATATGGATTGGGATTTCATCCTGTGAGTCCTCCAGTAAGACGGTAACTCATGGCTGAGCTAGTTTGTAACAACTTTGTGAATGAGAAGGAAAAAATGAAATCAATTCTGTGTCTTATTTAAACTCATAATTGGGATATGATTTAAAACCCCCTTAAAGGAGCTCTGTCAAAGTGGTCTGCATGACCCAGAATGCCTAACTTAAAAGTTAGGGTGATGCAAGCTCTTACTATAGTCTAAGTTTTTACTGCCGCAGGGTATTCTCCATGTCTTCCCTGGTTCTTGTGGCTGCCGGGCCGCTGTGCTGCCATGGGAGGGAGCAGAGCTTTTGTCTGTGCAGCCCATCCGAGGTCGCAGTGCTTCCCACCCAGTGTTCGGATGCAGTGGGAAAGGTTAATGCTCGCCCGGACCTGGTGCAGTTTCTGCTTTTCTGCATCTGGCTGGGCAGGGAAAAGCATTCACTGCCACCCATGTCTCCCAACCCCTCCATGTGTTCTTGTTGCAGACATCAACCTGTGCACAGTAGACTGATCTGGGGACATTTCCTGGCATGGAGGTGGCACAGGGTGACTTGTGTCCATATTATTATACCCTCTTACACCTCTTATCCTGCAACCAAAGTGGGAATTGTTCCTGGTTGCAGGCCCTGTTTGGGATGATGATCGTTGCACACAAGCACTACTACCACAGACCATCACAGCCTGGTGGCACAGGCCGTTCTCCCCTGGCTGGTTTTGAGCTCACTGATCTATTTCAGACGTACTTTTGGGTAAGTGGGGCTGTGCCCTGTTTTCCACCCTGGAGTGCAAGGGAAGCACTGTCTGCCACCTGTGCTGGAGAGGCTGAAGCAAGGAATGAGCCATGCACCTCCTGGTGCTTCAGCATCTCCAGTCAGGATGGAGAGCATGGGCACAGCCGGGATAGCGGGACATGGAGCACAGGCCAGCTTCCCTCCCCTGTCTGTCCCTGTGCAGCCCCAGATGCTGTTTGTAGAGCTATGTGTGGATGGGAATCGGTTCTATTGGGATAAAAAGCCAGGAGGGCAGCAGCCAGCAGAGCTGAGGTCCTGGGTGGCAGCCACAGAAGGTGTCTTTGTGCATGTCCCATGGGTGAAGGTGGGCACTGAGGGACTAAAAGGGCAGATATGCTTCATGGAAGTCCTTGAGCATCACCAGCAGTGAAGCAATTGAAGTGTGGGGAGCCTCATTTCATTTACTACATCTGAAAACAGCGCAGCCTTCAAGCATGGGTAATGCTGTGCTGACATTTGTCCCTTTGAAGTGTCCCCTCTGCTACTCAGTTCATGGGTAGGAAAAGCCACCCAATTTGCAACAGACTGGATAAAGAGGAAAGCCTCTCAAGGAACAGAACATCACTTCCTCAGGGCTGGCCTGCTAAAAGTAGTCTGACAGGGACAAATGCAGTCCACAGCCCAATGTGATCTGGTGCACGCTGGCATTTCTTTAGGATAAAACGACTTACAAAGCAAGGCAGGCAGGGAGGGCAGGAGGAGAAGCCCATTGCCTGGCTTCTGGCATTTCATTACTGGTCTCTGCTAGTGGGGAGAGGAGCAGACACCTCCAGGGTATGATTCAGGGTAGGGCATGGGCTTGCGGACCTGGCCAACCCTCTTGGTGTACCCAGATCTCTGCTTCAACTTTAGCAGGATCACACAGGAAATTGCAGTGCTGTAAGACAACAGGTTCGAGACCACCTTAGGAACCTGAACATATACAAGTCCATGGGACTTGATGAAATCCATCCGCAGGTCCTGAAGGAGCTGGCAAATGAAGTTGCTAAGCCACTGTTCATCATATTTGAAAAAATCTTGGCAGTCAGAAGAAGTTCCCAATGACTGGAAAACAGGAAATATAACCCCCATTTTCAAGAAGGGGAAAATGGATGAGCAGGGGAACTACAGACCAGTCAGCCTCACCTCTATGCCTGGCAAAGTCTTGGAGCGGATTGTCCTGGAAGGCATGCTGAGGCACATGAAAAACAACAAAGTGCTGGGTGACAGCCAGCATGGCTTCACTAAGGGGAAATCCTGGCTGACCAATTTGGTGGCCTTCTATGATGGGGCCACAGAACTGATGGACAGGGGTAGAGCAGTTGATGTCATCTGTCTGGACTTGTGCAAAGCATTTGACACTGTCTCACATGA
>JASSUY010015277.1:0-41903 GCA_032466535.1 Forpus xanthops
ATAGAATGAGAGAGTTGGGGCTGTTCAGCCTGGAGAAGAGAAGGCTGCATGGAGACCTCATAGCAGCCTTCCAATATGTGAAGGGGGCCAAAAAGGATGCTGGGGAGGGACTCTTCATGAGTGACTGTAGTGACAGGACAAGGGGTAACGGATTCAAACTTAAACAGGGGAAGTTTAGATTGGATGTGAGGAGGAAATTCTTTCCTGTAGGGGTGGTGAGGCACTGGAATGAGTTGCTCAGGGAAACTGTGAATGCTCCATCGCTGGCAGTGTTCAAGGTCAGGTTGGACTGAGCCTTGGGTGACATGGTTTTGAGTGAGGTGTCCCTGGCCATGGCAGGGGGTTTGGAACTAGATATCTCAGGGTCCTTTCCAACCCTAACTGTTCTATGATTCTAGGATTCTATGACAGTGAAGAGGAATGACTAAAATCACTTAATTCACTGATCATAGGAATAGGCTTAGCTAATTTCTTTGCTTTAATTGCTCTTTGTCTTGAATAGTCTTTGAATAGTTCCCCTACTGTCCAGGAAGTTCAGTCTTAATGCATCTAACTCACAAGGGTTCCACAAGGCTTGCAAACATCTCTGAGGCACTCTCAGCTGCTGAAGTGCTTTTGATTGACAACACCACTTTCATGTAATACTTCAGTGTTTCCTTTTGTATTGTTTTCAATTACAGTAATTTCAACAGAGCTGTCTACAATCAGAAACTATGGAAATTAAATACAGAAAGATGTAATATTTCAAGGAAGAGTAAGTATAGCAGTGGCTTTTTTTTTTTAGGGATATAGATTTCTCAAGACCAGCTCTGTATTCTCAGTGTAACTGGCAGACAGGAAATGTTTTTTTCTTTCTTTAGGATATTTCTTTGTTAGAAAGCCAAACCTCCATTTCCTCCATTTCTTGTAACTAATAGCAAACCTGGTGAACATAGAGTAGACTTGGCACCAAATGCATGAACTTGTAGCCTATTTCTTTTACAAACTAATTTTGTTTGAACACTGGAAGTCTGACTTTGTTTTTTGCTAGATAACTTGGTGGGCAATTAATTGATGTTCTTGTGGCCAGATGCTGGAGCCTACCCTGATGTTAATGGCACTCCACTTACACAAACAGTCTCAATGAGGTTAACAGCAACCCATGTGTGAATGGAAGTCCCTAATGTAGCTCTTTTATGCCGAGAAACTTTAGCAGTTGCTTGGCCTCAAACCCCACTTTGACCTGCAACAAATTCCCTTTTTCTTCCCCAAGATCCTGTGGATACATTGAATATGGCTAGACTGCATAACGCATACACAGAAGTCCCCAATATAGATTTGGTACAAACCCAATAGGTATGTACACCCATAAACCTGCTTTTAAGGGGACTAACTGGGGGGGCAGGGGGGGCAGAACATTCTGTCCAAATTTCTGTGCAGCTAGCACATGGGCTCATGTCCTGTTAGATGGCAGGATGGAGATTTCAATATAATTTTGAAACAAATCAGTCTTGTAGTGATGAAAAAGCTGTGATCTTAGCCAGGTTAAGTAAATTGGGTATCTAGGAAGCTGAGTGTGGCATGATGATATGGAGCAGATACGTATCTGAGGGAGTTGGAGATGTATTGCAAGGACATACAGAAGTACAATGCCAAACAGTGCAAAACAGAGACAGAGCAGAAAACAGCACTGGAAGTCAAGGTTCTGGCTGTTACTGGTATATAGTTGTCAGACGGAAGGCTGCAATAGCAGAACTATATATGGCTGAAGCTGGCCTTATGTTCATGGATGCAAAACTGTAAGTACCATTTAGTTTTATTTTTCTGTACAGAGTAGGAACCTTGGTTGTTGCCTTTACTACAAACTAGTTTGAGTCAGTACCTGCAACATTACATCTTTGCTGTCTTTAGGTTTTCAGGGGAGGATTTTTCTTGTTTTATTTCAAATCTGGACACATTACCTGTGTGCCTTAGGATTACTGCCTAAGGAGTTCCAATGATTCTGAACTCAAGTTGGAAGTTTCTCAGTCATGAGGCTCTCCTTTGCAGAACTGCTGATACTATTTCCATTTACAATTAAATGAGAGGTGAAGTTTAGCCTCCCATTTTGTTTGGTTTTGTGCTCATGCCTTTAAACTGCTTCTGCAGCGGTTTGTCTGACCATGCAGCCGCAGAGACCAGGCAGAAACAAGGAAGACTTTGGCTATTTGATTGTCACCCAACTGGCAATACCAGGGTTTAAGTTGGGTTTGGGGACCCTTTCAGCTGATAAGTAGGTTTGTATTTTTGAGTTTGTTTATTCTTGGCTGATGATTGTGTGTATTTCTGGTTTAAAGAGTTAATTGAACAACCAGTTGCTTACTTTCACCACAGGAAAATGTTCCCGCTTTATTGGTGAATCAGCCATGTAATTCTTGTTTAAAAGTTTCAAAATATTCCTGCATGCTGCTAGATCTTTGTACATGAGAAGGAGAATGGCAAATTTATGAAGCTCCTTATAAGAAGTATACAAGTAAAAATTAACTCATGAAGGACAAATTATAAGTTAGAATTGTGATAGTTGGATATCTTAATAAAAAATATTTGTTCTGCTTGCAAACAATCTGCAGAAACACTTTAAAAGATTGTCCATAAAGACAATATTTTCAGAAATAGATGCTATGTGTTCTTGGAGGAAAGTATAGCAGTGAAGAAGCACAGGAAAAAAAAAAGAAACCATGCAACAAGCAGGCCTGTTATGTTGCCTGACTTGCATTGTATACTTTACTTATCCTGAGGTTAAGATTGTCTGTTCTGCAATGAGATAATTTGCTGTAGCACTCTGTTGCATTACCATTCAAAAATGTAAAGAGGATTTTTGACTGGTTTAGTCCAGCTTTAATAAAACAGGAAGCTAAAATTGCACCTTTATTCAAGCCATCAGTAAATTTCGACTTCCTTAGCTAGCAAGAAAAATAATATGAATTTTAATAAATTTTATAAAAGTAGTTTTATGATATGATATGAGTAATCAGCCTCTGAAAATACACCTAAGTAACTGCTAGTAGGTTTTCGTATGACTTCTTGATATGAAATTAACCACTGTTAATAATTTCATCATCAGTTTAACTTTGATAAAAGGCAGTGACTAGCACCTACCTATTTGGGCTAATACTGCAATGCCAAGACACTTTTAGGTCATGCTCCCAACAAGAGTTTATTTTGTACATTTGTCTCCAACTGCATATTCTCTGTAAAATCATAATAGCAGGATGTGGTTAGAACATCATACATGATATTACAGCAAGGCTTTTCCAGGAAGGGATGTTGGAGACTTGTCTAATATAGTGCTTGCAACCATGCCCCAGCCAAAATATTGTACACTGGATATCTTCAGTTACATTACCAACCTTTCCAGAACAGTGAGGCTCATAGCAATGTAGGAATTAGTGGCCTTCACAACTGTTCTCACTGCTCTTCAGCAAAGTCCCTTTATTGAAAAGTTGCACAATAAGATGCTTTTGTTTTACTAAAGCAAACAAATAAATAAAAATCACAACCAGCACCCCATCAGTCTATCATTAACTAGCTAAAACAAAACAGCAGAAGTGTATTTTTCTGATAGAAAATATGGACTATGATCTTGTTGCTACTCCACAATGTCACCTATTTGCAAATTCTTCCTACATATTGATGGTTGGCTTTGTCACTGAATTATTTTAAAATGGGATCAATTTTAAATGCAATCCACTTTCTTAATTTCCTCCTAATTAGTCTCTTTTAGGCATCTAGGTCAGTGGTCCCTCAAGATAGAGATGACCTGCTACAGGAACAATAAATAGGAGTCCAAGGTTTGCTCACAGGACTTAGAAATATGTGTTTCTCTCCAGAGGACTGGTTTTCTTTCTTGCTCATCCCTTTGAAAGAAAGTCTTTGGGACAGATCAACCTTGAAAAAAATTAAGTAAATTCAACCAGCTCAGATATCTGAACCTGTGAGGAAGCTAAAACCAGATCCCAGAAATTACCTGGAATACATATGCCAGTTCTGTGATCTCTTAGGCATCTTCTGAATAGAAACACTGCTCAGAAAATTTCCAAATAGTGTTACCCAAAGCAGAGAGTAAAGTGGAGTCCATTGAACATTATAGCTGAAGACAGGCAATCTGAGATGTGTAAACTTGTAATGGTGTTTGTGTGTGCTTCAGAATTCCATGACGCCTTCCCGAATTGGGGTTCAGATGCTGGTGGTTTGGGAAGCATTGTTGTGGTCATGTTAGACTTTTGTGAGAAGCTTTCTTTGCTTAGACTTAGTCTGTTGTATAGGACTGAGATCTCAGAAAACTTAAATGACAGGTGAAGCATCCCATTGCTTCACTTCAGCTGAGATTTACTTTGTTAAAAACAAAACAAAACAAAACAAAACAAACAATTTTTAAATGAAGGAACTTCTCAGAGCAATATATTGGAACGAACCAAATGTTTGGTTTCCGTAGATGCATGAGATGGAGCTTACTGCTTTCTGCATTCACACAGGGACCTGACTTAACATGTGGAAGCCATATCCTGTAACAAATCAGTCCTCGTTCAATGAGTGTTTGGTCAATGCTTGACATGCAGGAAGCCTGATAGAGCTGACAGGAGCATGACCAATGTATGTGTGTGTTTATACTGCTCGTGGTTACCACAAGGCAGAACTTTCCTTCACTAAAATACCCCAATGGATGCTGATCTGCTGATGTATGGAGGTTCACTGTTTCCTCTTCATTACATGGTAACTCTGCCTTGTGGGCAGAGGTGAGGTACTGAGCTATGCGGACCTAATCAGATCCTGATGAGAAGAAAGAATATTTCAGGTTTTACTGTGCACAGTGGTGTTTTGCTTTCCACAGAGAGCAGTGGTGAGTCAAAGAGGCAGCTGGTTTAATGGGTGAAATACAAATAACAGTTACAATTGTAACGGGTCTCTTGTTGATGAAGCAGTCATTTCCTGGTTATGATGATCCATTGTAATACATAAATCTCCAATACGTTATTTCCCCCTCTTTGTTCACTAGATAAACTGTAAGTTTCAATAACTACTTAAGATCCTGTGGTTAAAGTAGGATCCAGAGGTGTGTATATTTACAGCTGCCATGGTAAAAGCTCTGTAGTTTGATGATCCAATTTAATATAAATCACTACTTAAATGCTCACTGATATATCATAGTGGGATATCAGCCTTTGAGAAGAGCCTCTGTGGCTGTTACGGTGAAGTGATAAGGCAAAAAATGCTTTCTGCTCTGAATAAGGATCATTATTAAGGTAGCCTGACCTACTACTGTGTTCTGCAAACTGTTGAAAACCATAGCACATCTTTTCATCAATCCTTCTCTAACCTGCAGGCCTTGATGCTATATCTAAGTTGCTGTATTAAACTCACATGTATAGTCAGCACAAACACTGTGTTGCTTCTTCATAGCTTTTATCCAGTGCCATGACTTGATCCTTGGTTTTTGCAACAAAATCACGATGCATCATACGCTTAGTGATTCAGTTTCGGAATAAGATGGTGGTGAAAAACTCATTTGTTCCTTTGAAGTAGATTTTACATTTCTGCCTCGTGCCATTTTTAGGGTACTGTAACAGCTGGATTTACAAACAGATATTGTGAAGGCTGATTTGTCCAACAAATTTTAAAGAGGGTTTTCAAATGTTTCAGGCAGGAAGGCCTAAAAATTAGTGCTCCAAGGAGAACAAGAAAGTTAACCTGCTTCTGCTGTGTGGAATCAGTTCATTATTCCCTGAACTGCTGCAGCTTCTCAGATAAGACTTCTGTTGCTTTTCTGTTTAGGAGTTAATTCAAGTTCAGTTGAATCCATCACTTAGACTATCAATAGTGTCTCTGTTGCCATGATGTCTAAAGATGCAATAATTTATTCCTATTGTTTGAGTATGAGGCAAAGTGTCTGTGTGAGAGAGAAGGAAAATAGATGAAGTCCAGGAAGAGAAAATTAAGGTGTTTCTGCAAAGCTTGTGGAGGTGATGAATGCTGTTGATGTAATACATAAACAGTAAAACAAGTGGTTTGGCAGCTGCTGCACAGCCATTTACCTTGTGCACCAATACCACCTCAGTCGCATTTCTGTGTTCCTTTTATAGCTTGCATGCTCCTCAGTTCTAGCCTGTAGCTCTTTACCTGGGTTGGCCAGGGCTGTTCTGTTTCTGTGGGCATCTAAAAAATGGTGTTATGCAACTACTTGTTACTAAAGTTAACAGCAGCTTCATCATAGCTCCCTGGGACTGCATAACCTGCTGCCCATCGCTGCGGAGTGGGCATGACAGCAACAAGGCTCTGAGATCCCCTGGGATTTTCCCAACTTATTCTGGTGGGTACTAATTACATATATTAGTGAAACGTTGAGAGGACATTGTTGTTAGCCTGGATTTTAGGACACAGAACAAGTGAGACCCCTCAGTCTGATCCATGTTCCACTGAATACAGCTAAAACATTGATATGGTGCCATCTACCAGGGAGAAAGCCATGGTTTTTTGGCTGGATTTCACGCTCTATGGCATAAAACTGCTAAAAGCTACGATAGCAAGCCTGACCCCTGGCTCTGCGGGAACTTTACAAACTGTAGTGCAAAAGTTGCAACACAGCACTCAATGTGACTGATCATACCTCAGACACTGCTCTGAAGTCCCATTAGAAAGAGTGGCAGGCTGCTGTGTCCATGACCTTCAGTGTGAGAAGATGGGATAACCCAGCTGTAACTGTAGTAATGAAGCATCCACAGGGTGAAAATGTCAGTCATGTTAAAGTCCCTGTATCAGCAAAAAATTTCACATGCTCTGTAAGACGACAAGTGATGGAAAAAATATCATAAAGTTCCCTCACTCCATGCTTGAAGCAATTATGTTGTTTGGATCCTGGACTGCAGTTATGGAGCTGTGAGGGCTTTAGCCAGGGCTGTAGGTGCTCCAGGACCTGCGAGCACGGCACTGGAGCTGCTCCAAGCAGATACAGCTGCAAAGACTGATGTTAAGTCCAAAGAGGCCCTTGAAATATCTCCATGGATGCAGAGTGCTGCATCTCAGCCACTGACACTGTTTCGTTAGAGCTGGAAGCAGCTTCAGCATCCCTTTATCAAGAGCAGCCTAACTTTTATGAGTAACCTTCAGACATTAGTTAACCAGAAATCAGGTATCTCCATTCTATGAATATTGGTGGGCTTTTGGGGATTTATATCAGCAGTAATTAGTCACCTGGATCACCCAAATGACTGTGAGTCAGGCAAGAACACCTGCATTTAATCTGAAAGACCAATTATCTGATAAAAAGAGCAGGAGAAGAGGGTTGGGTGAAAATGGTTGTGATGGATGCTGTTAAAAGGGATGGAAGAGGCAAGAATTAAATACTGTGCAGCTTGCTGAGTGCTAGTTTGCAGCATAAAAGCATTGGCTGGACAAGATGAGTTTTGACCTTAGGGATTTGGGTCTTAATGTTTCCTCAGTGTGGCTTTTTATACTCAGGTAAGGCGAATCAAAATGAGTATTTAATGTGAGTGTGTGTGGGCACAATGCTGTCTTCCAAAAGCCAAATCTACACTTAAGAAATTTCTGTAGCAGTGTCTATACAGGGGAAAAAAGCAGATGTTATAAGTGTTCATTTTCTTTGTTATCGCTGCTTTTCACTGTTAAAGGTGGCCAAGAAGAGTATGCTAGCTGATGTACTTTGGTTTCTACAAGTCTTTCAAAGCCCCTGTGATCAACTGAGTCAGGCTATCAATCTTGGTAGTAATTTCAGTAGTGATCTTTGACACAACTAAGCACATTTTATGTGTGATGGAAAATTGTATGGGATAATGCATGTTCAAAGTTTTATTTTGATATTTATTATTTGCCTGGCTAATTCCATTCAAAAAGCATGCTCACTTTCCTGTGGTATATCACCAGCACTTTGTGTATTTTAATTGTTATTGTAATAATGATAACGTGCCTTTTAAAAGGAATGCAGAGCGGCCATAAAACTGTGTGTGTTTCAAAGAGCAAATGTGCGTGCGAAACTTTTTAAGTCAAGGATAAAAAGGGGACAGTCTAGTTAAATTTTTTCTCAATAACAACGCTTTTGCATCTCATTTGGTAAATCCCAGGTGTATTTCAACTAATTATTTCAAAATATGGTTGCTCACACCTGCAGTCCAGCTGTACAATGACATCTATGGAATATTCAGAATTTAACAGAATGGGCCTTTTAAGCCTGACAAAGGCACATAGTCCACAGAAATACTTGATAAACAAAGCTTATTAGTTCTAATATTGGGTTAAAAAAAGAGCTTCCTGATTTGTTGAAAAAAAAAAAAATCTTCTTGTCTTCAATTTACAAAACCTCTCTAAATTTTATGCTTCTTTCAAATTTTATGGTGGGAACAGGAAATAATCTAGGTATTGTAGCTTGAAAAAAAACAATCTTCTCTGGTAGCGTCTGACATTGTGGATTGTATTTAAGTGATCGCCATACCCTGTTTACAATGGAAAGAGTTCTTGGTATCTGGTTTTCCACTGAATGGCTTGCTTTTCTCTTGTACCCTTTGAGATTTTATGCTGGTTTTTTTTTTTTGCTTCTAGAGAAATGTTCTAATTTGGTGCTTCAAGGGTATAATGAGCTATTTCATAAGGACACAGTTTGGATTGTTTTCCCTTGCAATAACTTGAAAATAATTGTCTTATGTACTTTATATTTCTTGATACCTGTTTTCTTATCCTTGCTTTTTCCTAGGAAGTACTTATAAAATCATTTCAATTCTGTCTTTCTATATTGTAATGACAAAAGAGATAATCTGTACTAATGTCATAAAGTGTCACTAAGGATATTATTAGTACTTTGGTTCTGTTATCACTGCTGTAAATGCCAGTCAAATACTGGCAGAGGCGTATTTCTTCTCAAAAGCGTAATGAGGTAAAATGTTAAAACTGTCAGTGATTCATAACAAACACTTCACTCTAGGCAGTGTGATTGGAAGAATACTTGCATGATTAGAATAAACAGCTTGGGGAAAACACCTTCTGGAATCAGCTTTAAAGCCGCCTTGCTGGATGTTCTCTGCATCCTGCTTGGGAAGAAGGAAATAATTAGCAATTGCATGGGAAAGTTAGGCCACCTGCGTGCTCCTAGTTCCACACTTAGTTATACTCCTATGATTCTTCCTAGTGTACTTGATTTTTTCTGCAGTTCAAAGTTAAGTATGTTTTTGTGTTCTTTGCAAGAGAATAGTAGGTGCAGAGTTGGCTTTAGGAAAGAAGGGTAGGGCGGTAGAAGTGTGGTGTTTGACTAGTGTGCAAAGGATGAGATGGCTGCTCTGAATGTAGGCTGAGGTGATAAACCTTCCCTGTTGCTTTGAAGGAGGTCTGATTCACTGCAAACATCTGCTCCCATGTTCCTGCTTCGCAAGCAACCATACTTTGTAGTTTGTCCCACACTTGAAATTTAAATTACAAATTGATGGAAGGTTAAACAGGTAGCATTATGGTGGACTAGAGAATTAAAGAATAACCTTCCCAGAGTCATAGCTGAATGTGGTGCTGAGATATTATTTTTCTGTGATTGTCTTTCAACTTGATAGCATCCCCTGTTCAGTACTGTTTACTAAGATGCTTACCCCTCTTCCCTGTTTCTTTTACCATGCCCTGTCTGCGCTTCTCCTGGCGAACACCCAAGTCACTTTGAAAACATCTGCTGGTCTCTGATATAGCATTGGCTTTGCTAATCTACAAAGGGATACAATGTTTCAGTGACAGAGTTTGTGTACTTTTTATATATGCAGAAATGCTGGGAGGTGGACAGAACTAAAAGCGTCAGAAGGGCAGCTTGCTGCTGTGCCTGCTTGACTGCTCACATGCAAATGTGAAGCTGGGTGACGGAGGTCAGGAAGAAAAAACAGCTGAGGATTACCTGTAATTCTGTACATTTGTCCTTCTCGTAAATATTCCTGAAAATGTGGTAGTGAGTCCACTAAAATGTCAACAGGTGTTGAGTGAAAGATATCTGCCACTATTTACATCCTGACAGTACACAGCCCAGCTCTTCTGCTCATGGCCCACAAGAAGCAAGCTGCGTGCAAGCACCCTAAGCATGCAAATCCAAGCCGGTCTTTAGGACATTCCTTCTTGAGCCAGTCTAGGGCACAATGGGCGAATCTATTGCATAGGTCACCCCTAGACAAGACTGTAGGTTCTTCCTGTATAGGAAGACCTTAGTTGTGAAAGAAGGCAGTGCCTACTGTCTTCCCCGCAGCAGCAACTACTGTGCCTCAGGGACGGCAGTAGGAGAATGCCCTTCTATCCGACATCTATGCTGGCTTTTCCTTCCTAGCTTTGTCCTTCATCTTATATGTTGTGAAGGAGGAAGACTCGTATTTTACTGAGCCATTCCTTCCTTCTAAAGGGGCCAGGGGTGTAGATCCTTCTTTGTAGAAGGAATAGGTAGGGAAGCTGTGGAGGCCTGCTGGTGTAGTCCCTGTGTTCTGGGAAATTTAACACTAGGAATATAGTATTATGGAAGAAAGAGAGCTGGGAGGGATCTCCAGTATGTCCAAGCCCTTGCTCAAAGTAAAGACTGATTACAGCTAAGCCATTCCTGTAAGATTCTTGCATCGTCTCAGTTGCAGATATTTAACCCTCCTGGACATTCTCCCTGTGATAATCTCTCTGTTAAAACATCTGACTTCTCTGTTATTTCTTACCTTACCCACTGCAGATCCAGAGGTGATCTGTTTCCTTAGGGTGTGCAGTGGCTTTTCATTAGTTTGTATTGTTATAATTCTGAAGATACTTACAGTGTGTCTCCTCTGTCTAGTCTTTTTTCAAAGACTAGCCTTTCTCGTGGAATGAATGAGTCTGGCTATTCCAGATGGATGCACAAAAGCAGCACTCTGGACTTGTTTCAGCTGGTTCCTATCTTCCAGGCAGCATCTTGTGCAGTACAGGATGTTGCACTCTGGATTGCACTGTGGATTAGCAACGAGCAAAGCGAGGCTAGTGAGATTTGCAGGAGATCCAATGAATCTTGCTTGACAGCCACCACAGAACTCCTAGGCAAAGCACACAGGCAATTAATAAACTGTGTTTGAGGAAGCCATTATGGTCCTGAAAGAGACACAAAAGGTGATGCTGATGGAAGTATTTGAAAGAATGCAATTTTTCTGTGGTCTCTCACGTTGTACAGTGCTGTTTGTGTCCACGAAGATATAAGAGAGGGACAAATCTCTACCCCTTTTCATGAAGTATGCTTCATTTCAACTGTACCAATAATGGTCAGTATCAGAGAGCAACTAGGGTACTGTGAATGACCCAAACTATATTTGCTATCCTGAAATGCTTACATATTGTCCAGAAAACACCTCTTGCTGTCAGTTCTGTCTTCTGCATACTTCTAAGCCTATTGAACTGTATTTTCCCCTAGATATTTTCAGTAAGTGGCAAAAATAGGGGTGTTTTACCTCTCAAAGTGCATATACAATTAAATAAGATGCCTATTCTTAACAGTGGTACTCAAAGAATAGTATTAGCTTCCCCCATGTTGTTGTGCTTTTATAAATAGCTAGGAGCAACCATGCTTTTACTGTTCTTTTTGCAATAACCAACAATATTTTTACCTCTATTACAGCAAAAAAAAAAAAAAGATGCTTTCATCAAAATGTCTATAAGCAGCAGGGTAGAAACTTTTACTGCCTGGTTTCTGGGAGTGTACATGCATACAGATTCAGCAGAATTCCTCCAAAAATGTACATGTAGTTGTTCAATTTAATAAATTTTTGTGACAGTGAATGAAAAATCTTTTTATTCTCTAGAATAATTGTATTTATGATGGCTTTCAGGAATCTCAACTTCAGTTGCTAATTTTTTTTCTTTTTAGTGACAAGCCATAGCTTCCTTTAAGCGAAAAGCATTGTACTACAAAAGGAAGATAGATTTTGATTTAAAAATACATAGGACAAGAATTGGAGGTGATTCCATTTACATTTGGGATCTGCTTGCACATGACCTCTACATACTATGTCCTCTTCTCAAATTGCTGTTTCTTGAATGGCTTTCCTTACTTCTGACATCATCCTTCTTTTCCAGGGTGACTGCAGTAGTGTTTGAGGAATTTAAAGATTTTTGAATGTCCTTTGAATATCCTTGAAACCAACCTGGTCATATCTGCTAGGAACCAGTATGTTGCTGTATGTAGTTCAGATCTTGTTTAAAGTCAAACAACTATTTAGGAATAGCAGCCAGAGATCTGCCCCAAGACTAGATGGACAGTTATGAGTGACAGGGTGGAGGGGATAGTATGAGCAAGTACCTAAGGACAGCAGGTACCTCCAGTGTTTTGGAACAACAACCCTGAGCAAGTACAAAATCTGGAAAAACTAGTAAAATATTTGGAAAACTATGCTGTCACCCTGGCAGTACCAGAGAGGCACAAACCATTTCAATGTGCTCAGGCCTGGCCCACGCCTACCCAGCCCTGTTCAACACTACTGGGTAACTTGAAGAGAAAGAAAAGTTTTCTGGATCTGATAACGATGTGACAGGCGCTGCAGCTACTCCAACTGCTGCAACAGGCACTGCAGCTGAACCAAAGACTTAACCTGTGCTGGTATCCTGTACACAAGAAGAAATGACCACAAAAGACATCTCATTTAGTAAAGGAAGAGCAGTTGCAGCTGGAGAAAGAAGTAATGAGAATGTGAGAGAAACAACTCTGCAGACACCAAGGTCAGTGAAAGACAAGGGAGATGAAGTGTCTCAGTTACTGGAGCTGAGATTCCTCTGCAGCCCATGGCAAAACAGGCTGTCACCCAGCAGCCCAATGCAGGTACATGATGAAACAGGTATCTATGTAGTCCATGCCAGAGCAGGTGGGTGTGTGAAGGAGGCTGTGACCCTGGCAGATGCCTATGCTAAAGCAGGCTCCAGGAAGAACCTATGGACCAATGGAGAGAGAAGCCCACACTGCAGTAGGTTTGCTGGCAGGACTTGTGACACTCGAGCAGGACCTGTCCTGGAGCAGTGTATTTCTGAAGGACTGCACCCTATGAAAAGGACCCATGCTGGAGTAGTTAGTGAAAAATTGCAGTGTATGGGAAGCCCTCATGTTTGAGTTTTCTGAAGAACTGTGTCCTGTGGGAGAGATGCCATACTGGAGTGAAGGAAGAATGTGAGGAGTTCTCCCCCTGAGAGGGAAGAAGCAGCAGAAACAGTATGTGATGACCGGACTGCAACCCCCATTCCCCATCCTCCTGTGTTGCTTGAGGAGAAGAAGTAGTGAACTTGGAAGAAAAGTTAAGCCCTGGGAAGAAGAGAGGAATGGCAGAAAGGTGTTTCCAATATTTGGTTTTATTTTTTGTTATCCTGCTATGATGTGATTGTTTGATGATAAATTTATTTCCCTCAGACAACTCTGTGTTCTCTGTGACAGTAATTGGTTAATAATCTCTCCCTGTACTTATCTTGATCTGTAAGACTTTTATTATATTCTCTTCTCCTCTGTCCAGCTGAGGAAGAGAAATGATAAAACAACTTTGTTGGGCACCTGGCATTCAGCCAGGCTGTACCCACCACAGTCCTTTATCCTGTGTACCAGGAAGAGAAGCTGGTGGGAGGCTGTCAGAGTAAACCACTTGGGGCCGTGGACTAGCAGAAGACATGTGAAAGCAAGCCTGGGGCATATTCTTTGATGAGGAAATAATGTACGGTGGCACATCTGGGAGGGGAGAAGCCTGTCATGGGGCCAATATGGCTGACACCAAACTGGGAGCTGAACTGAAAGTTGAGACAAGTGCCAGAAAGCTTTGGGCCACAAATAGAAAATTGCTGTCTGAGCAAGTCTAGGAAAAGGGAAATTGAGTTATGAAATTGCTGCTGTTGAGAAATTGAGCAATTAACTATGTAGAAAAGGTTGGTTTTCTGTAGGAGTAAAGATTCTCTCAAGATGAATGCCTTGGGAAGAGGAGTAAACAGACACTGTGAAGTATGAATGAGGGGTTTGTTGTGTCTTGTCTTGGAATTAGTGTTCTTCAGTTTATTCAGCAAGGAGCAATTACTTCTCTATTACCTTTAACTCCAATAGTTGCCTCCAAGCAGGGGATTGACAAAGGGAGGAGAAAAATTGTTAATATAGAAGGAATCCAATGGGTCTACGCTACAGCTATGCGAATCTACTAGACCAGGCTGCTCAAAGCCTCGTCCAACCTGGCCTTGTATGCTTACAGGGTTGGGGGCAGCCACAGCTTCTCAGGGCAGTCTGTTCCAATACCTCACCACTCTCACAGTGAAAAACTTCTAATATGTAAATCTTTCCTCTATCAATTTCAAGTCATTTCCTTTTGTCTTATCTCTATAGGCCCTTGTAAAAAAAATCCCTCCCCAGATTCCTTGTCAGCCCCTTTACGTGCTGGAAGGCTGCTCTCAGGTCTTCCTAGAGTCTCCTTCAGGCTGAACAGCCTATCAAGTCTTCTCCATTTGGTTGCCAACAACTTAAGTTAAACTCCAAGCCTATGGCTTTCCCTCGGCCCTGAGGTTTGACAGTGTCTCATTCACTCCTTACTTCCAGCTCCTTCTGTAGCTTTCTAACTAAAAGGAATGCAACTGGGACAAGCTTATAGAGCTACTACTCCAGAGGTAGCAGTTGCTGGAGTTTTGAGATGTGAAATTAGGCAGACAATGAGAATTCCTCTAGCTAAACTTTCCCTTTTTGTTTGTAGTTTTTGTTATTTGAGGGGGAGTTGGACAGGACAAGAGTTAAGGCCAAGCTTCTGGCAACCTGATCTAGTTGAAGGTGTCCCAGCTGATTGTATGGGGATTGGACTAGATGACCTTTGAAGGCCTCATGCCTTCTAACTCATACTATTCTGTGATTCTATGACAAGGCAACAAAATTCCCTTCTTCTCCACAAAATAGAAAATACTATTTTAGTCCTCTAAAACTTGTAAAATAAAGGATTTAGGACAATGTAGTTGTATATTTTGATCACACATACACCTTTTCCTGTGCTGCTTCTAACCTCAGCCACAAAGTATGCAGTGGAGAGTGCAAAGCAGCACATTAGGTGGAGATTAAAAGACTGCCTCTAGAGAGATGAATAACAAACAGGAGGAAAAGATCAGAGTGAGTGGAGAAACAAAAGGAAAAGGTGTGAGACACACCTTTGTTGCACTTGAGAGGGCTGAGAGGGAGAATCTGAGCAAGGTAGAAATCTTTGCAATATGCATGATTTTGCTTCCAGCTATTTTCACCAGTAAATACGCTGTTGTAGGAAGACAAAATTAAATAAAAGTTCCATTGGCTGGTGAGGCTTCTGCTACTCCATTGTAAGAATCTCTCTAGAGCAGAGACTTACAGACTGATGCAAGTGTGTGAGGATTTGGATGAGAACAATAAATAGCTTGTTTTCATCTCTGAAATTAGAATAAAATGCTGGCTCAGAGATGGCAGACTAGCATAACTCATGCTACTGAGATCCACTTTTGTTTTCTGTGTTTAATTATATGATAAAGGAGCAGGATGCTTACGGAAGCGAAAGAGTCTTCCAGAGAGGGTTCTGGCAAACACTGCAATCCTGGATATGAAACAGCAAAATTGAAGGAGGGTATACATAAAAATGTAGTGTAATGACGCCTACTTTCCTTTTTCTAAATTTATCATAACTTCTGGCATCTGAAAGCTGTCCTGCTGTGGTAGGTTGCATGGTGCTAGTGTACCGGCAGATCAGGGTACTAAAAGGACTAAATATCTGTACTTGATGTTCAGCAAGTGAGATTTGAGAGCTAGTAACTTATTTGCACTAGGTTCCCTGTTTTTCCAAAACTAGTTTTTGGAAACTCTGCATAAACAAAGCCAGAAGCTCACTTTTGAGCACAATTGCATACTTCATAGAATAATCCTTAATTTCGGGGCCTCTCTGAGACATGGGATCTTTGTCTGAATTTCTTTAACAAAAGTAAATTGAGGGGTTACTGAGTCTTTTTTGGGGGAGGGAGGAGGGTAGAGAGAGAGGTAGTTCTTGTCTTTTGGGGTTTTTTTTGTGTGTTTTTGACCAGGGCTCCACTAATTAAGTAGCAGTTTAGTTGCTTACACTTTGAAGTTTCATTCATTACCTGTCCTGTGTTAAGTAAACAAAAGGCTACATCTAAGGCAGTGAGTCTCAGGCCATCACTTTTTTGGCTGCCTAATTAAATGTAATTACTTTATTTTGTGCCAGGGTTCATACTTTTAACATTGCCTTGTAATAATTTAAATTGCATGTATGCCGTAGGGGGACTGTTTGACGCCAGAAAGGAGACGCTCCTGCTGTCCTTCCTTGCGATAGCATGCAAGCCGAAAGTACAGAGGCATCATTTTCCTACCTCCTCATTAGCTACCCTACAGGAGGATCACCAGTAAGGCACTCATTTTATAGGGACAGGATGTATAACGGAACCACTATTGTGCCTAAAAATAGCTCTTATTCAGGACTTGCCACAGAGGGAATCCTAGACATTTAAAAGTGAGTGACCTTCCCATGGCACGTGAGCTTTGCATCCGTTCTCTTTTATAACTATGACAGATCAAAAGCATTACATTGCCACTCATTACCTCTTTAGAGGGATTTGAAGAGTTACTGTCCCCTTGACAAGCAAAACACTCCTGCTGCTTCCATTTGTTGAGATCAAGCAGTAAACACTGCTCAAACAGAAAAATCACCTGTATTTCATTTTTCTGCTCATGCATTAGGAAATGGTTGCTTCAGAAAGAGTAAATGAGCAGACCAGCACAGTTAATGAGCTCTGATAAAGCTTCATGACCCATGGAGTAAGTACAAGCCAGTCTGAATTTTGAGTTAGACTTTAATGATTAATAATATGGTAAATCTAGTCTCACAAGCACTAATAATAGGGGTCACTTTTGCCTCCTTGTTGGCTACTGATATGTGTGCATCTTCGTTGTGTGCTGGAGCCCTCCCTTTTTGTCAATGGTGCCAGCACGTCTACAGTGAAGCAGTTAAAACTAATGCGAGTCTCTCAAACTGCATTCAAGTTTAAAGGGCGGTGGGGGGAGGAAACCAAACAACTTCTGGCTTTCTAAGGGCTAGATAATTTGTGGAGTGTTTGGAGGAACATCACAAAGAATACAAATGGAAAGACAATTAATCAATTTAATGTAGAAGATGGATGGGTCTGTTTCTTCCCAGAAACAATGCCATATCAGTATTTGGGTACAAAGAGGAAGCTGTAATTCATATGCAGTGTATTTGGTTCAATATAAAATGGCTTGATGGAGGAAGACTAAATTTTTATGGCAGTTTTGTGAGGGGTATCAAAATAAAAATTAAATATGCATGTATTTGCTGTGGGGTTTTAGTTTGGTTGGTTTTGTTTGTTTATTTACTTCTAAATGCTGTTAAGAAAACCTGATTCCTTCTACACATTGTTTAATTTAAGCACCTTTAGAGATTCAAGTGCTGGGTATGCCTAAACTGATTCTTTGTCTTGCTGCATGTTGTTGGCATCCAGCCCACTAAATATATGGCAGAGCAGACATGTCATTTGCAAAAAACAGTGGGATATACTGGAAAAATTTTTGCTCTTTGACTGTAGTAGTAAGTCATTGTGATTTTAGGCTGGTTTTTAATCTACAGAAATATGGGGAGGAGAGTTATATGTTCAGCTGATCCTCTTTGTGTTTAGGACTCCATTATATGTACAAAGTGTTTTATGTGAGGTATAAGGATGTTCATCTCCATAGAGTAGGATAGACAGCATGAAAAGGTATTCAGCTTTGCCTCAGTAGCTGCATAAGCTAAACCATGTAATTTAGTTTTCTCTTTTAACTTACATTTGCACCCTCTTACACCCCGGTTTGCTATCTCATGCTTACATAAGCTTGTTCAAAAATGGAGACGATCACTCTGTGTTCGATTTTAAAATAGGGATATCATTGATGATTTCTATCATTGAATATCAATTTAAATCAGGCCCATTTAGAACCTTCGTTCAGAGTGTTGCAAGTACAGAGTCCTCGGACTCGGACCTCCTTAGCAGACTCACATAACTGAATTCATTTAAGGATGAGGGAGACAAGGTCATGGTAATACAGGCAAAAAGTCTTTATGCACATTCCCTGAAGAGCATCAAAGACATGCTCTGCATGTAACTAGTGATTTTGTTGGAGAAGAATGTAGATCCACACTTACTAATGATGAAAAGCTTCAAACGTATGGAAAATGCTCCTGCCTCTTGTGAAGCTCTGTGCTATGCTGGTAGAGCCAGGGTGATCAAGCTCTGTGTTAGAGGAGTAGTGCAGGGCTATCTTAATAGCGAAGTTTGTATGGCTTCCTAAACCAGCAGGACCATGGTTAGGTGTGTTTGCCCCTGCAGTTGATTATGGGCTATGGAAATTCAGTGGCAGAAGAAGAGCTTGTGATCTGCAGTGAGGCCACTTGTGTAGAACTGTCTGAGATGGTCTCTTGCCACCTCTGTCAGGCTGTCTTAGATGAGCAAGCAGGTGTCAGAGCTACTTGAAGTCAAAAACATGAGGAAAAGCTGAGAGGTGCTATAAAAGATAATCTGCTCTGTGGTTTGATTTTGTTTTTTTCTCTTTTTCCCTTCAAACTATGAGACCTGTATTAAGAGAGATTGAGGTAGTATTCTCTTGCCTCCACAATTCTTGCCTCTTTCTCTCTCAGGGTTCAGGGGCAACTAAACCTGGCTGGCTCCTGCCAGGCAATTAAAATGGAGAAGAATTTTGTACAATAGGATGTTGTAAAATAGAAGCTAAAAAGAAAGAAACCACTCGTGAGGATTGTGAACTGGTCTTCCTTTGTTTCTGCAGAAATACAAATATGACCTGAGTCATTAAGCAACTATGCAGCATATTTAAAATATATATATATATAAAAGCAAATATAGAATTGTTAGCAGGCATAAATGGATGCATAATGGTGCATGTTTTACTATAACTTAGATTAATACTTGTGTTCTAGATTTACTTCCTACCAGAAGATTTCAAGCATGGCTTCCTTTTGTTGTGTTGCTTTTGGTGGACTCTTGTAGGATGAGTGGCAGAGGTTTCATTTCAGACTAAAGCCTCAGTCTACACAGTCATTCCTTGTCTGGGATCTGTTCTGTAATTTTATAATACTGCTTTGACTTACAGCCTTTCTTGAGGAGATAAGAGTATTCAGGTTGTGGGTGAACCATGGATTTGGCAACATGATATTCTTGGTTTCATTTGCTGCTTCCTTCTAATAATTTCTAATATTTGAATTACTTTTTTACTTCTAATGTACACTGATATAGTGTTTTTGTGGACCTTTTGTCTGTAACATCAACATCTGTTAACGGTCAGATCAGCTGTCAGTATTTCTGTGTATGCAGTTAGATTTTTTTTTTTTTCCCCATGCATTGTTTTATGCACTAATATTTAATTTGATCTGACGTTTTGTTTCCTGGCTTTCCAGTCTTTTATGGTCCTTCAGCAGTTCTTATCAGCCCTTATTATCTTAAATCACTGTGTGTTATTAGCAGACTTTATCATCTTCTTGCTCAGGTAATTTTCTTAGTATGCTGAATAAAATTAACCATTCAAATATACACTCAGGGCAAGTCACTGAGCACATAAGCTATTTGTAAGATGGTTCTTACATTGGGAGTAAGTACTATTTGCTTTCCTTAATGCTACTTAGTTTACTAACCGCCGTTACATTTGATGGAGTTATTTGGACCCAGCTTGAGACTTGTAAGGCCTTAAGAAATCCCTCCACAGCTGTGACCCTGTTGCTTTCAAAAAGATTTTAATAGATTTGGGGAAACAGTCGCATCGTTTCCCTCTGATGGAGTTCTGGGCTGTGTATAGAAAAGATGTGAAGCCAACATCCAGACCTTTGTTAGCCAGGAGCCGATGAGGCTCAACTTGAACATCAAAAATACCAAGTCAAAATACTTCCAGCCCTTAACTCCTCTCATAAACAGATGGTATTGATAGGCTGTTCCATAATAAAACAACAAAGATCTAACCAGGATCTTCAACAAATTGCCAGCAGGGAGGATAAAGGAAGGTGTTGCTTTTAAATATAAAGGAAGGAAAGTGAAAAGATGATACAGTTTTATAATTGCACAAGTCCTGGGTCCAGCAAGAAAAAGACTCAGTCCTATTGGAGACCTACAAATGGCAGCAGAGTAGGAGAGTGAAGAATGGAATTGCTCACAAAATTTTGAAGCCTTTCCAGTATTAAAAACCTGGAATGTTACTGGGGGTGTATCAAACCACACAGTAGCAAGTATAATGTAGCTTAACTCAGTTTCCTTGTATGCACAGCAAATGTCCCCAAATTTGTTGTTATCACACTCAGTTTCAAAAGAGAGACTACATTTTTCACAAGATAGTTATGTAAAAATAGCTTTGTTTTCCTACAAGCTCCAAAGACAAATCTAGATAAGGTCACTTAAGAATAGGGAAAGCAGTGCTATGGGGAGCTGCAGACTCAGGAGCCTCACATAAGACCTGGGCAAATAAAGAGGGACTGTGCTCTTAGACTATAATTATCTGGTGCTTTGATAAACATGTATCTGACAGCAGCCAGTGGGGCATTTGTGAAGGCAAGCAAAGTTTCATGGTTTTTTGAGTTCTTTGATGGAGTCCCATTGCTGTCTGTGTCCCAACTCCCAGTTAATACAGATTTTGAAAGTGTTTAGCAGTTAAAGGCACTGAGAGGGACAGTGTTTGCATGTTAAGTAATTAGTTAAAAGACAGGGGAAAAAATAGCAAGAGTAAGTAACAAACCCTCAGAAAAGAGCAGAGGGTGTCACCAGCAGGTTGTGCAAGGATTTATTCAGTGTTCAATATGCTGAGAAATGAGTGGAAGAACCATATGGTAACAAAGTTGCTGATGTTACCTAGGTTTTCAGGGAAATATGGTTGGGGACCAACTAAGAGGGGCTGTGAAGAGATACAGAGTCTAAATGACTTGTGTAACAAAACATACAGAACAGCAAAACTGTGGTACTCAGGAGGGTGGGGGAAGTGCACTTACAGCTCTGAGCTGGCCTTTTCTACCTGTTATGGCAAATAGCTTGTGAAAACAATAGCTGAGTGCTGTAGCAGTTGAAGGAGGAAATCAAATGTCAAGAGTGAAGATAACTGTAGCTCTATGAATGTGTTGCAGTTTGTTGTACAGCAGGCTGTGCAATTCTGATCCCTTAATTTCTGAAAGGGATGTGGGCAACTAGAAAAAGCCCAGAGAATGTTGATGGGATAATCAGAGTTCTTGCATGACTTCTGCATGTACAATGACTAAATAGGAGGATTCATCAGTCTGGAAAGATACTCAAGAGGATACGATAGAATTATTTGAAATAAAGAAGGTGACTGCAGACCAACTGTTCAATGCCAGTATAAATATTTTTTTTCCTTCTCCCTTTGTGACTAGGTTTCTGAGTTCTTATCAAGATCTCCAAGTTTGATCCTAATCTGCCAATATCTTTTGCCTGCAAGTGATGACACTGCAGAATGGAAGGGATCACAAAGAAAAAGTTGGTATGTCTGTGTTTTAATGTTTGGTGTGTACTTTAAAACCCATTAGCTGAAATACTGTCTATAATTTCATGCAGCAGAATATCAATCTTAGGGCAGTTGCAGAAGAAAGTACTTAATATTGAATTTCCTTGCCTTCAAATTTAAATTATGATATACTGTTGTAGCTTTGTGTTTTACAGTACAACTCTAAAAATAATATGCAAACACTTTAAGATACTTTCATTATGATTATAATGTCTGTCTTGGCAAATGGTGTTCATTACAAAATATATATATGTATATTCATTGTAAAATATATTGTAGCTGCATTGAAGTTACATGTTACCCCCCAAAAAATCCTCATTAAAACAGATGATACATTAATCATAGTTGTATGCTCTGTTTGAAAACTGAAATTGCTCTTAAAGCACCTATCAAATAAGTTCAAGTAACAAACTTGATTTTTTTTTTTGCTTATGTATCCCATCCTCCTTATATGTGGGAAGGAGCAAGCAAATCCAAACAGTATAGAGGTTTAAGCTATAACGTTGTTGCTATTTTCTTCAAGCTTTAAAAGCTTTCAGATAACTAAGTATTGCAAAACAAATTTTGGTGTGCTGCATACCGTACTCTGAATTCTTTCTCCCAGTATCACTTTTGCATCTCCAATTTACTATTGTATGTCAGAATAGTGTGTGCATTAATATATAAAACAAGGTGGTGCATGGAGATCTTAAGGGAAATTCTGAAGAGTAGATTAGGTATTTTTACTACACAGTCTAGAGATTGTGATAAAAATATATATTTGGGGTTATAAAGAATCTTTTTCAGGTGTAAGGTAACGCTAGTAAACAGTGTTTAGCAGAATTGCTGAAAATATTGAGTCCATTTAATCTGTAAGAGAATCTTTTGAAATCCAAGAAATGTACAATAAGGGTTGCAGTTAAGGACATGCCAAATTTTCCTCTTAGGCAAACACTTCATTCCCGGTCAGGCAGACCAGATATTCAGCATATGAAGTAAAACCAGGGTCTTGATAAGCGACCATCAGTACTTGACTCACTCTGTCTGGCCCTATAACTGATTCAGTTATGTATCGTATATGTTCAGCCATGTGGTTTTCTCCTTATAGAAGTCCCTTCCCTGATCCATGCTAAGCAGGATTATTTTTTTTTTCTTTGATGAATTGTAATAATTAGACTTCTAATTTCTTCTATTTTGTTCGCAGTTTCTTGTCATCCCACAGCATTGTAAATGTTGCCATTCTATCTTCTGGGGACTCTTAGGCTATGTTACCACATCTGTGCCTCAGACACTTTAATTTATAATGTTAATGCCCAAATTCTTCCACCACCCCTGTTTTGTTGTGCAGTCCTTTTCAGCCTTTGAGTTTTCTGCACTTTGAGTTGCCTGTGTCACAAGGCCCAATTCATGCGCTCTCAGTCCCTCTTTCCTGTATACATTCCGTATTCTCTTCCGAACTCCTCCATTATGTCCAAAGTACCATTCAGGATCACTTGTCACTTTCTTGAAGGTTACATACATTGAGTTTATTAAATATATTTAGATATATATTTTTAAAAAAAATTATCAGTTTGCTTGAAAGATTTCCTTTGAATTTATCTTTCAGCTGTGTTTAGTTTTTCATGGGGGTAAGAACTTATGCTAATGACTGAAAGCTTGGCCTGTTTCCTAGTTAAGCTCTGATAAGTTTTTATTGCAAAATGATGTAAACGTTTATAAGATATTCCATTTTATAAACAGTAAAAAAGACAGAAGATCTACTTAAACTGAGCAACAGTTGGAAAGCCATTAAACTATTGACTGTATTTTGGTTTGATGTCATCTTCTCATTTCAATCTCTGGAAAATGAATATTTCAGCAGAGGTATCTGTAGTTACCTGCTTGATTTTTGTGTAAGTGTATGTGTGGCCAATATTTCTGTCATTACACTGGGATAGATACTGCAGTTAATTAGACACTACCATGCTTTTTTTGCTTTGGCAGCTGTTGGGGCCAGTTAGTGGTAGAATTGCTCTAGGCTGGGAGAGAAGCAAGGAAAGAAGTGGTTCTACTAAGTTCCTTGCTTCCTGTTTGCAGCTTGACCCGTTGCATCTTGCTAGACACAGAGACTCCTTCAAGTACTTTCACAATCATTTCTTGTCTCTTCAATTACCACTTCCTCCTTCCCCTGCTTCTCTATTCTGTTTGACCTTCTGGTAATTCCTCTGGTGCTGGTTCAGTATGGCGCAGTAGGCTACATTACCTCCTCCAATTAAAGATGTAAGTATGTGCACATTAGAAGTTACCTAACAAGCACCTAACACGCCACCCCCACCCCATCCCACCCCAAACAAGCTCCCACAATTTCATTGATCTTGCCTGGCACATTTTGAATCCCAAGTTTTTGTAGCCTGAAGTTAATTGTCACAGCAATTTCATGTTTTTGGAACTTCACGTTTGCTTTGCTTTAGTTTGTGCTGTCAGCCAGGAGTCGTAGGCTTAAACTTCCAGATTGAGGCAGTTTGATTTCCCAGGTTTACGTATTACACTCAGGGTTTTTTTTTAATTTATAAATACCACTTGATGTAATGATCAGCAATCAAAGTATAAGCAGTTATCACTCTTGCAAACTTTCCTGTGTCTCGGTAATTAAACCAAGAAATTAGTTAAAGGCTCCAATGCGGAAGAAGATTGGTAGACTGTGGTCAAGACACACATTTATGGATTTTTCCCTTAAGCTGCTTTTCTTGAGGAAGCTTTGATAAAGACCATATGATATCAATTATCATTAACTCTGTGTGGTTTCTCTGTATTTAGAGCTTTCAGACGTTAGTAGACAGGAGTCCTGTGTTAAGTCTTTAATGTATAACTGGTATTTATGCTACATAGCCTATTCTCATTTTGATTTGTCAGCTGACATTTGAAAAGGAAGATTTGAGACAATTTATATGCGCGAACTGTGGCCTGTTGTGCTGAGTGACACTTCCTCCTCTGATCTGATTTGACCGAAAACTATTCTAACAGTAGCAGCGTATTTTAAATGCCACATTCAAAACCAAACATTTTAAATATACCTTGTATTTAGTTACTGCCTGAAAAATTGAAGTATGTGTTTTTGTTAAGATGCCACTGCCTAAACTTGAGAACAAAGCATGATTTAAAAACCTGATTTAAATACTCTGTTTAGAGAGTGCACGCTCACATAAAGTGCCTAAACATCAAAGTCTCTCTTGTCTTAAGCTCTGTTCTACAGTCCATCAGTGTGAGCCTTCCTTCACAGGCAGCAGCAGGAATTCAGCAAACATGTAGCTGTGATTCATTCTTAAGATCTTCAAATAATGTGGATGAGTCACTGATAAGTACATGTAAGTTGTGCTGACCAGATTTAGAGTGCAGCAGTCAGCACTGGAAATTACAGGATGTAGCTAGGAACAGATGAGTGAGCCTGAGAACTCTTATAATTGAGGAAGTACGTATGAAAATCCACAGCAGCCTGGAGAATTAATTTCAGTGAAACAATAGCAAGAAAACCCCAAACTACCATTTTATTAGAATTCCCAGACAAGTCTAAGCTGATAGTTCATAACTCTTCTTTGCTACATTTTCTGTTTGGGGTACTCAAGAATTTGGGGGTGGGGTGGAGAGGGGAGAAGGCAATCAGAAACCCCAGCCCTGAATTGTTTTTATTGCGTAATTTTCTGGAAGTTGAGAGGTTGCACGCGATTTGCAATACTGGCTTACGTGTTAGGTGAGCTTTATGTTCATGTCTAATCTGGATGCTGTGAGCTAGGGAGAGTGGCGGGCTGCAGCATGGGTATGGATAGCCAAGAGACAGAAACATCTTAAGAATTGGGTTTTCTTTTTTTTTTTTTTGTAGCAACAGGTAGAGCTAGATTACAGAAAATGAGAGAACCTTGAGAAGTTTCTCTTGACTTTCTGTTGACATGGCAGAGCCCAAGGGCTGCTGGTTTACTCCATATGTAAGAATATCACGATTTCAAGGACAAGGAAGGGGGAATTATGTTTGTACACATGCTTTCAGGCAATGTTCTCCAATCCACTGAAACAGCATGTAGCATTTTATATCCTTTTTGGTAGAGAACACCCAAGAGAAATTTGGAGACTTGAAATGACACTTCTATAGATTACGTTAGTCAGTTTGACTGACAGCTATATGAGGTTATCACCTTCTGCTACTTGTCTTTCTTACGTAGAACATCACTTTGAGGCAGTCCAATGCTACTATACCTTGTGTCATGTTTTACTTACAGCTTTTCTTCTGTTCATCTAAAGTTTTCATGGCTTTTTTTTAGAGTATTCAGCGCGAAATAGTGCAGGTGGTGTTTTCGAGTGTCATAATATAAAACTTGTATATGTTTTGTAGCTACTAAATATGAAACAAACCGACCTGTTAAGCAACCAAATTCCTGCTTGATGTCAGCACACAGCAGGGCTCCGCCTGCACACAGCAGGCCTGGATTTGACCTTGTGATTTTTCACACTGATCCATCAGAAGGTTATTTGGCTGGGATATTGCTGTGATCGTGTCTTAATTGGAAAATCTTATGTTGTTCAATTACCTTTAACCACCTATTCTTGTTAGCTGTATCTGAGCAAATATCTTCAAGGACAGCATGCCAGGGATGCAGTTTCCCATAGCTGTCAAGAAGAATTGGTGGGTTCCGACTTTTCCCACAGAAAATAGCGGTACTGCCTTAATGTTTCCTATTTTTCAACATTTTCAGTCTGTCTTTTCCCTGTTCATCTCTCTGATATTCTGAACACCTCAGCGTTCAGCTTGGGAGTTTGCATTTTAACTTTAAATGCCTAACAGTTCTTGCATAGTTGATTAAAAGCACTTGTCCTATACTTTCAATTTCTGAGATTTTTCCCAAGCAGAGGTAGTGGGAGCATAGACATGAGAGTTTTAGCTTTTCTTCACAGATTTTCTATGCCAGCTTACACACTGTGTTAAGCAGAAATGTGAGAATACCCTATTTCTTCTGTGAAACTCCAATGTTTGCAGTGTCCTCTGACCCAGGCAAGATATAAACTCATGGCATAAACTTCACAGACTACGAGCTTTTGTAGTGACCTCTGATGTTTCTGAACAACAAAGCCCAGGTTTTCTACCTGAATTTTTGCTAATTTCATACTTCAGACTATCTGCATTTTATTTAACACCCTGGCACATAAACTGGTGCTTTAATACAAGACTTTCATCCCTCCAAGAGTCTGGCAGTTCAAGGTGATGCAAAATTAAAAATGAGACTGAGCTGAGTGGCAGATCCCAAGATGTCATCACCAATAGTAGCTCTCTTCACATACAGAGCTCATTCCTAGAAGTTGTTAAAACCTAAGCTTGTTGCTGTCTGATTAGGGTTATTAGGTAATGACGCCACCAGATCAAAAAGTGAATGTCAGCGGTAGAAGAAGTAGAGGGAAAATAAATAGACTTTCACCAGCCAGTTGAAAACTGCTCCACTTTTTAAGAACTGTGTCAAGCAGCTCAAAAGAAAACCCAGACAGGAGAAATGAAAATTCCCTTGGTAACTTGAAAACAAGAAAGTTTGGAATGCATGCTTGTGTTAAACAGAGGTTGGCCCCTGGCTTAAACACAGCCCTTGCTTAACCAAATGTAGCTAAGAAAAGCTTGTAGTGCTCAAGGCATGCAATTTCTGAGCGTGATTAGTGTTGTAGTGAGAGCCACCAAAGAAGCAAAAATTCAAGTACATCACTACAGCAGAAATACTGTGTTTTGACTGAGTAGTTTTGTTATTGCCAAGGATTTGAATTAATTGGAGTAAATAATTTCCCATAAAAACTTTTCATGAATTACCCCAGTCTTTCCATTTACATAGCTGACTAAGACAGGAAAAGGTTCTTGCATTAGTCACACAATACTACTGAGATTATGTTTCTTGAAGCTAGGAATTAATTATATTTATTGAGGTACATCTTGACTGTTCATTGTGCTTTTGTTATTGATGCATTTTATTAATCTTCTTCAGCAAAATATGCTGGGATTACATTTGCTTACCCTTTGTGTAGGCTTTTACCATTTACACAGAGCCATCTCCAAACTAAATATTACACATCCATTGTAAAGCTTCAAAGCAATACTTTTAATCTGCTGAGTTTACACAATGCAAGTTGAATAGGTTACTGAAATTCATAGTGATCCCACCACCTTTGCTTCCTAAACTAAAACCACTTGGGATATATCCTGCAATGCCCCTTCTCAATTTTCAGGTTCCTATGAAATAAAACTTAAAAGGATGTGGAAGTGAGCTTTGAAAAATCCCATTAGTAAACTGGATTAGCATCCCAACAGTATGTGGCTCTGAAGAAGCCACTGAGAAGCTAAAAATAAGGTACTGATTTAGGGCTCTTGAAAAGAAGGCATGTCTTCAAACTTCTCTTAGCTTGCATGAACCATCTTTCACTGCTTCTCTCTGTGACTGTGTATTAGGACAGAGTCATGATAAGCTGCATGGCAATTTTGCTCTGTTTCATTGCACATACAGCTCTGCCAGCCCTGCACAGTTTCCACTCTGGAAGCTATGAAAAATAGTTAAATAACAGTTTTGCTTGTGTATTTTAAAGCTTATAAACAAACGATAATAAACAAAAAAACACACACACACAAAAAAAAAAAAAAAAAAAAAAAAAAACAAAAAAAAAAAAAAAAAAAAAAAAAAAAAAAAAAAAAAAAAAAAAAAAACAGCCTGTGAGGATTGATAAATGAACTGGAAAAGCGATCACCATTTGTGTAAAAGTTAGGCAAAAAGCCTCCAGTAGAGGGAGTAACCAAATTAAAAATCCCATCTAAACTCTCCCATCCAAACACGGTGTTTGTAAATATTTTTATTCCTCAAGCGTATGTGCCCTGGGAACCAGGGAGCTATCTTAAACAGGAGTGCGTTTTACAGAGCCTTATGTGTGAGGCTGACAATCACAATCCCATGTGTGAGCTACTGCAATTCAAATAGTGACATATAAATATGCCAACTGCATACTGTTTTTTTGGTTTCTGCAGTTCATGCGCTGTGGATGCTGTTACCCTAGTTTACTGCTCTGCACTGCAGTATTTATTATGCCACACTACCTTTCCATTCAAAAGGAATGAAAAAATTCCAGCTTTGACCCTCAAAATCCTCACTGAGCGGAAGTCCAAACATGAGTCATATTTACTTTCCTTTCCAGAAAATATTCTGATTAATCAAAAGAATTAAAAGATTGGCTAGCTTTTAAGTAGCACCTAAAGCACTGGTAATAACATCTCTGAGGTACTTGTGCATTTCCCTGATGATTTTGCTAATCTATCTTCTTTCAAATCCTTCTTCATTATCTTCCTTTGTTGCCTATGCACATGCACCTGAAAATTGCTTTTTCTTCAAAAGCAGCTCAGAGAAACTGGGCACAACCAGGGTGGTGATCAAATATAAAACCCCTTTTCCCAGTGAACTTCATAAATGTATATTCTTTCCATTGCACAGAATCACAGAATGGTTAGGGTTGGAATGGACCTTAAAGCTCATTCAGTTCCAACCCCCTGCCATGGATCAGGACACCTTCCACTAGACCAGATTGCTTGAAGCCTCACCTAACCTGGCCTTGAGCACTGTCGGGTGAACAGCCACAATTTTCTGGGAAGCCTATTCCATGATGTCTGACTGATCTCCTCTGGCTCTTTCTTGCAGTGGTGTTTGCTGTTGGCTTTCCTCTAAATCCATTAAAGTCACTAGTGAAACCCCTTTAGTTCTCATAAGAAATTCTCACCTTGCAACCTTCTATATGTATTTAATTTTTAATTCATTTAATGTATTTAATTCAGGGTCTGTCTATCCTCAGTCTCACTCTTGCCTTCCACTTCTTCCCTCTCCCCCTACCCTAACTGCTGTTCTCTTTAATGTTCAGGCAAGAACAGGAAATATTTGCATCATGTCTCCATTTAGAAGCTTCTTCTAAGCTCATCGTGTAACTGCTGCACAGGGAAGCATCTTACTGATCTATTAATAATCGTAACAGTAACTTAGGAAGTAACTGTCAAATACAATAACAGAATATGAACCCATGATCTTATCCCAGGGTAAGAATGATACAAATGACGTCATTATCTGAAGATTATCTAGTTACTAAAATTATATCCCTACAAAACTAGGCAGGCTTGTTGTTCATATTTTAAAGACTAGGTCTAATTAAGAGCATTCCTGATGTGTCTAGGAAGTTAGAGGAGTTTAGGCGATTGCTGTCATACTTTCAAAGTAAATCAGACTGTTAGGCTCTAATATTTACATTCCACAATTTCTGGGTTGCAGTATTATACTCCCAAAGTAAATATCATTGCAGTGTAAGTATTTCTTTTACAAAAGAAGAGCTAAGGAAAGCTATTCCATCATTTCAATTCTCATCAAGGTGAAAAACACATTCTTGCAATCATCTTACTGGGTTCAATCCTATGTTGGACTAGTAGGAAACCTTTCCATTTAAGTAAATGCAGATATTGCTTTTGTAGGAGAGTTTTGTATTCTGCAGCAGCATCTCATCTCGCTATCAGTAAAGTCAGTGGGAGGCATGCTTTTGAAGGTAATAGTAGCAAAAATGAGATATCTGGTGGTGTTCCCTGTGCTTACACCATCAAGAACCATCAGTTTCAGAGGTCATGGATGTTCCCATCAAAGAATCTGTTTGCTTCTAATAAAAAAACAAATGGGAGTGGACCTGAAATATATGAAACTTCAAAATGACCTGTGCTGCAGCATGGCAAAAAAGTCAGACCTTCTGCTTTTTAATAAACCTCATGAGGGCAAGTCACCTTATTGATTCAATTACTTCAGTGCTCCAGTTATTGTCAATATGTACACAATATAGCATCTTATAGTGTTGACTTTTATTAAAAAAAGAAAAAAAGAAAAATTCAAAATTCCTTGTATTTCCTAGAAATGCAACAGAAAATAATGAAACCTTTTGTTCTAAATGAAAGTTTTCATTTTTCCAAGCAGCAATATTAAATTTTTAGTTTGGCAGGAAGCAGAAGGATCCTCAGTTTTCTCCAAAATTATTCTTTTTTTTTTCTTTTGCTGTGATTGGTTTTCATTTTCTTACTTTGAACTCTTTTATGCATACTAACAGCTCAGGTTAATTTTCTTTTTTCAGGTAATTTTATTTTTTTAATCAAGTTTCTTACATATGGCATGAGTAATTTGAACTGGGATCTTCATGTTGCAAAACATCAGACAGTGGAGATACAGTTTCAGAAACCTTCCTACAAACTCTTACTGATCAGTTTAAAACAGTATCAAAATTGTCCTAACATAAAAAATAGCATAAACTCTATTTAAATAATTGATTAAAACAGCAGTGTCTGGGACTACTGGGAAATGCTGCACTTAAGAACTGGGGGCATTGGAGGGAGAACTCCACCTAGAGAAGAACTTCCAGCATTGAGTTTAAATATGTATTTTTTGATAGACATCTAATTTTTCAAATGATCCCTTATGTTTGCACTTTCTTACAGTTTTCAAATGTAAGGTGTTTTTTTTTTTTTTCTGTACCCAAGCTGAACTGTGTGTCAAATGGTAGTCCCATTTCAGGTGAATTTTTAAGTTCTAAAAATTTCATAATTGTAGCACACACTTTTTCCCCAAAGACAAACATAATGTCCTCTGGGGAAAACAAGAGGTCTCCAAGTTTAGAAAACAGGCTGGAGTGATCATTAGTGAAGCACAATTTCATGACAGGAAGTCGGCTTGGATCCTGTCTATGTATCCCAGACGTCTTATGGTCTGGATAGAGAAAGCTCATATGGCGAATGTTGGGGTTTTTAACAGCCATATTTTGGGCCCATAAAATAACCAACTACAACAGTTAATTTTCACCCACACACCCAAATTGCTAGTTGGTATCACAATTTCAGTCCCCTGACACCCCTTACACAAACATACGCTATTCACCACCAAAAAAAGTAAAACCAAGAGGGTAGTCTCTGGGGATTGCAATGGAAGTTAAAAAAACATACACACCATACACACAGAAACGAGCAGCAGATGACTGATTATACCTTCCACCAAGTTGCAGAAGGAAATGGTTTACAGAATGTGTTGCCTCACAGCTCTTCCATCTCTCCATCACCTCCCTATCCTTTTCCTTTCTTTTCTGCTCTGGTTTCTGCCATCCTCCTTTCATAACCTGTCGTGGCCAGAAGCAGAACCAGCAGCTTCCAAGAGTACCAGCAACTTTAAAGTTTGCTTTAACTCTTTTTAAAACGGCTTCATGTGGTTTAGCAAGAAATGCAACAGATAGGTTGCTACTGTGTTGCTCTGTATCGTGAGAAAATATAAGCAGACAGCTAGGTCTACTTATCCCAAGAAGAACTTAGCTCTACGTAAAATATTGCTATATTGCAAAAGAAAGTAATGGTGATCCTCTGGCTCAGTAGAAATGAGCAGCATGACCAAGTTATGTTGTGAAACACGTTAAAGTTTGTTGATCATTCATTTCAGTAAAAAAAAAAAAAAAAAAAAAAGAAAAAAAGGGAATGAACACTTACTAAGATGGAGGATTTTTTTCTCAAGCTGTCTGAAGGATTTGACTCCCAAGTCCCATTAGAAGTAAGCACCAAGTCCCAGAGATGGTTTTTAGTGTAATTTTATTTTCAGCAGAGAAATGTGCTAGTGTAAAAATATATATTTTGAACTAGGATCCCCTTGTTAGGAAGATGTGGGTGATTAGGAATGCCTGGAGGATATCATGCTTTTAGGGAGAGAGATATTATTTGATAAATTATAGCAAGCTACTCGGGAACTTAAACTGTATTGAAATTAAAATGGAAATTTTCTGGGGCGCATAGTGTGTCCTGAGATGCATGAAATGCTGACCTGAGCATCAAGGGCAGGATGCTGACTCAGCCAGTTCTAAAACAAGAAAAGTAGGCAATGAGCTTGAAAGGTGCAGATGTAGAAACCACTCCTGCATATCCAGAATTAGTTATGTAGATTATTTAAGAGGCACTTTCTTTTATGTTATTATATCCTGAGTACTTTCTATAGGAAAATTATATCAAGCATGGAAAAAGTTCAAAAAATTCTCAGGTACTGAAAAAAACAGCTGTAAAATACAGATATCTTCCACCTAGCTAAGTCAGAAGGGAACTCGGCACACAGATTTTAAACACAGTTCCTTTGGAGTTTGCATGGGATAGGTGGTGTTTTTCCTGAAGCCACATTCCAGGAACTTCTCTCCTTAAAGTGCTTCCGCCACATGGCTCAATAATTCCTCATAAAAAAGATGACAGCTTCCTTATAGCCTTCCTGGGCTGACGAGAAGCTGTAATCCTTTTGACCTATCTCTGCCAGAAGATGTTTTATCCCGCCAACGACCTCAAATCATGTTTCCTGAGTGGAACTTGCCTACACCACACACTTCAGTGTTCAGACCTGGTCTCTCCTGGCACCTTGCTCTGTGATCCCATGACATCCCTTCAGTTGTGGTCCCCAGCTTCACCTCACACACCAGCTTTTTGCAAGGCTTTGGTCAAGTTTCTAATCATCGGGTTTCTTCACTTGCTTGGTTTGTATCTGTTTGCAATCTTCTAGCCTCAATCAGTGTCTCCAATGGCTTTCTGGATTAAGCCCTAACAACAGCATGTTCCTCTTGTTTATCTGAACATGGGATTTACTGCAGTTACTCTCAATAGCATCCTACCCTAGAGGCAATTTTACTAAAAAATATATGTATTACAGGTACTATTGCTGCTGATGAGCTAAAGATAGAAGGGTATTTACAGCTCCCTTAGCATCAGCTCTTTGAACTATTATTTATTTTTTAAATGCAGATAATTTGGCTGGCAAAAGTTGCTGTTCAAGAACATTTGAGAAGCACCATCTCAGTGTGCTTTGAGAGACTGGCCCATCAGACAATTTTCACTGATACTGTTTTAAGAGTGCTCAGTCAGGTTTGTGCTATTCACACTGACTCTGATGAAGACCCATTTAACTTGTCAAAGATAAAACACTTAGGTTTTCCAGACTGCAGCATTTTTCAGATAGTGTTTTTAAGAGAAGGGTAAGGGCCAGCCTTAGTTCAAACAGAATACGGTGTACCATATCCACAGTTTGAAACATGACAGCTTTGTGGAATACACTGAATGTCTGACCTTACAGATGTGTGGAAATTCAGACTGTAAGCTCTAGAATGTTGGGGAAAGTAGTGAAAAAATAGCTATACACCCTCCTCATCAAGATTATGGCATTCACTTACTATGCAAACTATGATTTATCTAGTCTTATGCATACTCTTCTGGGGCCGGAAATCCATGTCTAAAAGGTAAAAGAGCTGAAATTTTGTTGTCTGACATGCAGAGCTCTCTTTTTTAAAATTTGATATATATATATATAGCAAACTTCAGCTTTAAATATGTAACAACAGCAGCAACACTCTTGAACCATCTATTTACACCATTGTGGAAAGCAAATAAACTTCTTTCATTTATCATTCAGCTTGAGCCAATACTTTCACATTTTAGAGTCTTGGTTTGGGGCAAACATTTTCTGGCTTTAATTTTCAAAAATTTTATTTTATTTCTGATCAGAGTGATACAAAATGAGCCACAGTGAACTCAGCCAATATAAGATAGCTCATTTTAATTTTCTGTAAATTAGATTACAATGGTTAGCCTTATTGTGTGGTTTGCATGATCTAAAGAGAAATTAAAGCAAACTTCAGCACTCAGAAAATTCATGGAAATCCAATGACAAATTTACTGAGCGGGGAGCAGCTAGAAAATGTTGAACATGGAAGACTGCACTCTAACAGTGCTTAGCTGGCAACCTTAGTTTAATGATTCATCTTAATAATTACCATGGAAAATTACAATATTTAATCCACCTATAAAAGGAGCCTTCACAGCATTTGATGGCCTTTTCTAAGGAAATATCAATTAATATGATGGAGTGAAATCTGAACTACAATGAAAAACCTCTGAAGTACCGGCTCAAGTCAGGAAGTACCACCATGCACTAAGAAAACCTTTGGAGTTGTTAATATTTTTTTAATACTTACTTTTATGTTGCATTATTTGGAGCACTAATTAAACTTTAAGGGCCATACTCTGCCATGAACTCCACCATCATAAGCCCTCTGCATGTTATCTTATATGCTAACATATCTTACATCAACTGACAGGAACACAATGTATATTTGCATGAGCACAACAGAAAGGAATTTAGGTTAAACTTTTGGCTATTGCTTCTGTTCTGATGCCCACAAAATAGTATATGCCAGCTGCCTGCTTATTCAGTGTTCGCAAATACTCTAAGTCATGTTCCCAACGTGACACTAAGTAATTTTTTTCCATAGACAATATTTTGGATTGTCTTGCTTACCAGTTCCAAAATTGCCATCCAAAACTGCGCTCAAAATCAATGTTTGGATTGAAACGCATCTTTCAAACTTGCAGTGATTTTAAAAGCATCAACTTGCAATTCACAAAGTAAATCGGATATAGCCTCATATATGAATTTGCATTAGTTTTTCTTCTCATATATAGGTAGTATCATAACTAATCCTCTGCATATGTATCCAGTCCACCAGGTTGGTTCCTGCTGGAGGAGTGGTTTTGACTATTTTAAGCAACTATATTTTACACTTTCATTTTTGGGTTCATAGTATAAAAACCATTATATGTTTGCTGTTTGTTTTCTCTGAGCCCTTTGCACAACTTTTTCTACCAAAACCAGAAAAAAAAAAAAAAAAAATTTAGGTTAACCCTCATCACCGTTTTCCTCCCAGAACTGCAAAAGCAGAGACAGACGTTGTGGCAATATGCTGTAGCTAAGGAAAGCCTAACAGCTTTGAATGCGGAGGAGGGCTGTAGTGGCTCTCTCACATTAGGTAGTGGATCAGGCTGACCTGGCATGGCACTCCCTGGAAATGTGAAAGATATGATCTAGTCTGCAACAGAGTGTACTTGCTGGCAGCAAACCAGGTGTGTGCAACTGTTAGCTCAGGAAGCTCTAAACCTTGGAGTGCCAAAAGCTGGGAGGGCAGTCCGAGAAATACTGGTGCTGTAGTTGCTGATTATGTCTTACTGAGACCTTCAGTACTGGGGAGAGTCTGAAACAAAGGCTGGAACAGATGATTTTGGAGGGCTGTCTTGGTATAGCTGTTCCTCTATTATGTTCAGTGCATGATATTTAGCAGAAGTGAACTTCTCATGCTGCTTAACCGTGTTTGTGCAAGTCTCGCTTTTTGGGGAGAAACAACTGACCCAGATGAAAAGCGCTCACCCAGTGACATTTACTCTTCTGTAGTATCTTTGAAGTCCAGGTCCAGCCAGTGCCAGAATTGCAGAGCACATTTTAGGTACTGGTATGCAGAACTGTATGTTTTGTAATGTAAGTGGAAAAAGTTGTGACTCAGTGAGTTGAACCAGATAGCAGTTTTTTCCTTGCCGGGAGCAGATGACTTCCTGTATCTCTCTTAACCTGTTGTTCCTATTATCTACCACAGGGAGCAACCTAATCTGCAACTGACTCCTTTTTAAGTCTAAAGATCAATCTAACAAAGTTTTAACAAGTATCTTGTAAGCAGAATCCGTGGATTAAGCAGGCTCTTCTACCTGCTTGCTCCTCCTCTCTTCCTCACACCCTTCCATCCTACTGTTCCATCCTGCAGCACAACCCTGCCCAAAACTGTACCCAAAAGTGTACCAGGAAACTCCCACAAAAACTAATTTCCTTTTCTGGGCAATTATTCTCTAGGCTAGTAGTGCTCTGCTTGTAGGCGGCTTTGCAGAGGACTGGGAAAGAAGGTGTTTTAGCAGTTTAGCTGACAAGTGTTTCAGCACAGTTTAAGCAGCATGACCTAGGTGACCTACAAGCGTAGGAGGGCCTGCCCAGCATCTCCCCCAGTCTCTTGTGTACAGGAGAAGATCTGCAAAGCAGTGAGAAACACGTTTTTTGAACTTTTCCTAGTATGTAGACTATGCCACCTCAGAACTTTTAGAACTAAAAACACTAAAGGGAAAAAAACACTCCCTTTTTATAGCCTACTGTCTCATTGAAAGTGATTTATGAAATGAAGCTTCCTGCCCACCCAGTGCACAGAACAAATACAGACAGTGCTTTGAAATAACTACAGTACTATGCTATTTTCAGTAATATTTAGCTCAGACTTAGCCAAGAAAGCCCACTATGCTTAGCAGACAGACATAAAAAGAAACACTCCTTCTGCAACTTTGTGTGCACATGCATCTATTTTAGGTTTTACTACTCTTTTCTCCAGTTGCATAGCTGAGTATCAATGCAGCAAAGCCTCAGCTCTGAAAAACGTCTTAATCCCCTTTCTCAATACAAGTAGTAGCTCTTGAGCACATACCTTATTAGAAGTGCCTTAAGAAACATAAGCTTGTTCTTACATTGAGATACTTTAATTTACTGTAGTGAAACTTGTTTAATTCATTCTCTTCGGTAACTAGAAAATATTGTGGTCCATGTACTTGAATAATTTGATCATTTTTTGTGTATGTGTGTTTAGAAAGTACTTTTATATTTTCTATGGCTGTGGTTTTTTTCTATGACTATGAGATAACTACCTGTCACACTTGGTACCAGTAGTGCAGTTGAGGAGGAAGCTCTACCTGACACTGTCTTGGCTGTCACCTACTATATTTACTTTACACATCTTTCTTCCTTATCTGCAAATTCTGAGCCATAACTTGTTTTCACTTACATTCAAAAGATAAAACCAAGCCTACCAAGTCATTTAGGTCTGCCGAATCCACTTCTCCTGCCTTCAGCAGTGGGTGCCTAAGGAAGAATATAAAATCAGATTGAACATACAGTAATAGCTTTCCAAATTACTCTTCCCTTTTCCCCAGTGGTTTGGAGGTTGAAGGACTTCTTAAGTCAGCAATGTTATTTTTGTACTAGCTGGACTTCTATTTGAAACAGCCTAATACTTTTGAATGCATGCAGAGCTCAAGCATCCAGTCTTGCTGTAAGGAGTTTCACAGTTTAATGGGGAGTGGTATGACAGAGTACCTCCTTGGCTTGTTTTGAACTTGCTGTCTCCTGGTTCTGTGTAACACTGCCTGGCTTTTGTGGCATAAGACAGCAAATTACAGCTTCTACATATCCATGCCACCTAAGCAGTCACAGAGCACTCTGTCATCTCCTGCCCTGCAGGTATTTATGCTCCTTATTAAGAGTCCTTCCTGCAGGAAACTCTTACTGGGGTAGTTCTGCTGGCACTAGTGAAGGTGCTTGCAGGAGTGAGTGCTGGCAGGATCATAACATTACTCTAGACCAAGAGGCAAATATTTTATTTAGGTATTGTGAGTACTGTCCACAGCAAGCATTACCATCTACAACTGGGTATCTGGATCCTTAAAGTGACTCAGCATTTGCCATAATTCTATGGAAGTAGAGGTCCTTCCAGTTGTGTTTCTACTCTGAGATTTTTGGGATACGTATGTTATGTCAGTTTCAAACTGCTTCATTATGATAATATCCTCCCACATAAACTTATGAAATATCTGTAAAGCTTGCCTGTTTATGCTAGTTCACCACCACCACCTCCATTTTCTATTTTTCCTGGTTCAAAGTTCTTTTGTTATTTTGACAAAGCTCTAGGATCTGACTGATGAGAGACATCAGTGGTACAAAACTATCTAGAAAATCTCATCATGCTCAAAACACAGTAAGAAAGGTCTCTCTTCTTGGTGTTCCCACGCTGTTAACACGTGGTTTTCTTATTGTGGTTTACTTTATAGATCAAAACCATGTGCTGTATTAGGAAATGCTGTGGAAGGTCCGTTTCTCATGATAGTTTATCAGATGAGATCCTTTAGAACATACATTTAAAATACATCAAACAAAATCATTATAGTTCACTATCTCATTTCAAGGGAATGGTAAGAAAGCACCACCAATGATAAGGACTTGGACTTTGTGTCTGCTGCTATGTAAGCAGATAATCTCTCCTACCCAAAGAAATCTCCAAAGAAATCTTATAAAAAGATCTTTCAGAATGAGAAATAACATGTTGGTTTAGTTTAATGATGTAGTGCTCAGTTGCATAGTCAGATTTAAAAAACACTGAGACTCTAGTAGATAGAAAAATAAATAGTACTATTTAATTTACATTCTACTCTGTTTATTGACATGTCCCTGTTTATTCTTTCATGGTCGGCTAAGGTAAACTTTTTGATGTGCTTTTTCCTCACTTAAAATCCATTTGGGATGTTAATATCTTACAGTCCTAAGACCTGAGATGAAGTATATCTTTTACAGCTCTAAGAAAGAGGATGGGATTTTCAAAGGCAGTAGCTGCATGCTGCGCCAAAGACCCCAGGTATAATGGAATGCTTGGTCTTCAGCCCCGTAATTACAAAAAGTAGTTACTTGTCAAAGACTAAGGTACTGATTTGCAGACTTTCTGATGCATTACTTGGTGAGACATACTGCTCCTTTTATATAACTGTTTTTCTTCCCTCTCTTAATTCAGGAGAGACTTTGACCCAGCACTTTCTGTCATGCATTAGCAGCTCTGAAAACATGTTTACTTAAGTACAAAGCCACATTAGCTCAGCATTATTGTATGCTTCCAACACACATAAATTACAATATATTGTGGGGTAGGACCTTTGATCAAGAAAATCCCACACTGAATTAGCTTAGGGATGGGGAGGAGGGTTGGAGCATTAAATGTCCTTGTCTCCTTTTCCTCTCATCCCTACAATTCTTACTGCCAGTCAATCTTTCCCAGTTGCTTGCTGTATCTGCCCTTCAGACTAGAAGAAAAGAAAGTACTGGCAACAGTAGCTGTAGGAAAATTATCTCTAATCTTCTCTAACATTCATTTCCAAATGCAGAATCTCTAGTGTCACTTTTAGATAATCCTCACTTGTTGTCCCCAACATTGTGTCTCTCACCCAAAAAACACTGGGGTTCTGGAGTATAAAAGCACTTTTGGAAGGAAAAATGGTACAGGCACCCAAAAATGTAACTTGTAGCCAAGATTATTTAGCCTGGGCAGTGGCAAAGTTACTCCTGGCATATGCTGCTGTTTGTAGAGGACAGAGATGATGAAGCCAGGCAGGGCTGCAGCAAGGGCACAGAACACCTTCCTTCTGGAACTAGAGATGACAAGTGTCTGCTCACTGTCCAGCTGGCGTTCACTGGCCAGCCCTCTTGCTCACTGCAAGATAACCTGAATGGGAGGCTAGCAGAGCTGAGAAACAAAACCAGCATAATGTTCCTACAGACCAAATACAATTGACCTGATACAATAGGTCTTGAAGATTAACAAGTCTAGAAAGGGAATTGCTCCCTCCCCCATCCTCATCTGATAAATGAAAAACACACATCCTCCCACTCCTGTGCTTTCTTTTTCTGGCAGCCTCTGCTCATCTGCTTTTGGAGGGCCTTTTACATGCTATCATTACATGCTGCTCTGAATAAACTATTATATGGCTGCTCTCAAGTTGATTCTGTAGACATGGATGCCAGCAGCAGAAGGTACCCAAAAAATAGCCTCGTTGCCTGGGTGTGATTTAAAAATTGAGGAATCAATGTCACTTCCATTAAAGTTGGAAGAAACTTTGCTCCTGTTGCAAATGGAAGCAGAAATCAGTCCTTGCTTGTATTTGAAGTGTTAACTGATTTTGCTGATTAGACAGTATGATACACTGTATCAGCTACTAAGTAAAATCACAGATTCTTTCCAAGTCAAGTGTATGATTTTTTTTACTCATTATTTCTTTGTAAGCATAGAAATTTAAAGCCATAAATTTTGAGAAGCTTTAGAAAGTGACTTGATTATCTATATATACACAAGTACACAGAGTATTTCATGATAGTTTGACTCTGATACTAGCATGTTTTCTGTATTATTCCTTAGTTGTTTTTTGCAAGTTAGAACATCCTCCAAGCCCTAGGCTTTATCTTGTGATGAAATTGATACTGCTGTTATATGGAATTTCATCCTTTTAAAGTGTTTGGATCCTGCAAGTGATGTGTGTCTTGTCCAGCAGTCTACCCCTGTTGCAGTAATCCTAAAAAAGTAATCTTTCTTTCTATTTAGTTTGGAATTTTATCACAAAAAAAAAAATATTATAAGAAGTATAAAGTTTAGCAAGGTGTAAAAACAGAAAGAAAAAGTACTAAGAATTTTTTTTACTTGTATTTATGAGACATCACCTCCCTTCCTTTGCTCTATCATGCTCTACGATTTGTAGTTCAATTTATTGTGAAAATTAAGCTACTTTTAACAAAGATAGCATGATACTTCAGAGAAATTATCACTAGAGAGTGTCAGTATGTCCCTAGATGTCACTCATATTAAAGGCGTTAGATCTCTGGCTCCGGAAGTCTTGTTAAGAAGTCGACTCAACTCTAATGAAAGGTTATTTGCAACTCCACAGATATTCAGGGCAATTATCATTGCAAAATGAGCTGTAACTAGTTCAGCAGTCTGATAGAGTACTACATAGAATCTATGGGACCTTTGCCAGCACATCAGCCATATGCTACTCCACATTGTCATAGCTAGTGAGTGGGGCAAAGCACTTTTTGTACTTGTATAGTGAAATGTCAGATTAATTACCAAAATTGACAAGTGACATTTTTTTTTATGATATCCCTGTATACATTGTAAGGTATGTCCAGTTGAGCCTACACAAGAAACAGTTTGAAAATCTGCCTCAGATGAAGGCCAAGGAGCTTTTTCCTATTAAATATTTGTCACGCTTATGCAAATTAACATTAAAGAAACATCTAGATTCCAAAGCATCTGCAAGGCACTGATGAGACATATTCAAGCATTTCCTATACTGCACATTTTATTTCTGTACTCCTCAAGGCCATGCTAAGAATTCGTAGTTAACATTTCATGAGCTAATTCACAGCAGTTATAACAATTACAGGTATTGTAGCTGCCACTGATTTTTATTATTTAATATAACCAAATAGCTGACAAGGGTCTTAAATATTGCTTTATGTTAAACTGCCATGCCACATTATGGTCGTCATGTTGTTGTACACATAATTAAGCAAAAAAAACTGACAGGATTTAAGAAGGAAGTCTTTATCCAGAACTCAAGTAATTTACAGCACACAAGGAAACAACTCATGTTTGTTAAGGAATATTGCCTAGTTTATCTCCTCTTTGATCAGAAAAATAAAAAAGAATTTCAGGCCATGGTGAAGGTCACATCATAGAATCTTAGAATAGTTAGGGTTGGAAAGGACCTTAATATCATCTAGTTCCAACCCCCTGCTATGGGCAGGGACACCTCCCATTAAACCATGCCATTCAATTTTCAAATCCAGCCTGGCTTTGAACACTGCCAGTGATGGAGCATTCACAACTTCCCTGGCCAACCCATTCCACTGCCTCACCACCCTTACAGTAAAGAATT
>JASSUY010015278.1:0-29085 GCA_032466535.1 Forpus xanthops
CTTCTCCTCAGGGCTGCTCTGAATCTCTTCTCTGCCCAACCTGTAGCTGTGCCTGGGATTGCTCTGATCAAGGTGTAGGACCTTGCACTATATAACAAGGGCTTCTAATGTACCTACTACCAACCAGGAAAAGGAAACTGTACCCACTGGAGCCTTCCTATGAAACTATCACAGTAACAGTGCTTAGTAGTGATCAAAAAGGCAAACGGAATTAGTAACAGGGGAGTAATTGTTGGAAAAAGAATAAAGCAAACAAACAAAAAAGAAAGAGGAAATATTATTAAGACATTACTTAGATCCAAGCACATTCAAACAATTTGGTCCCTCATCTGAGTAGCGCAGAACAGAACCAGACTAGATCTGTAACTGTGATAGAATAGGGCATTATAGTTATGAAGGAATAACTTCTATGCAAAGATTGAACAAGTAGATTGGAATCCTCCTTATGGAAAAAAAGCAATGATAAAATGCAACATCTGATAAAAATATTTTAAATCTCAAATGCCATAGAAAAGGTAAATAAAGACAGCTGTTCTTACAGTAGAAGGACTGGGAGACACACAAAGAAATGATAAAGCAGCAAACTCAGACAAGAAGAAATACTGTTTCATACCACATCTAATGGATTTGTGGAAGTCCTTGCCTGGGGTGTTATAGAGGCCAAGAATATATCTGGGTTTGGAAAAGAAATTCCAGAAAAGAAATAGAAACATTCATGAGGAAAAATTCCTTTAGGTCTATTGAAATCAAAGGCTTAGGAAGTTGTTGACTGCCAAAAGCTGGGAGCAGGCTATGCCCACAGGAGAATTACTGTAGAACACCCTTCTTTGGACTTTACAAACCTGCTGCAGGTCATTGCCAGAGACAGGGTGCTGGGGCACCTGGACTAGTGGGTGACCTTGAGAGGAATTTTTATGTCAATGCTCTGCAGTGCAGATTAAGGTCCCCTTGAGGTCCCTTGCACCCCATCATTTCTAATTAGACATTGGAGAAGAGACAAAGGATTAAAAATCCGCATTTATCTACCTACCTATTTACCTAGTTACCTGTCTACCTATGTGTCCGGGTGATGTGTGCCATTTAACAATGGCTTAAGCCTCATGGTGTATCTTACAGTACTTAAGGCAAATGTACCTTGACATGAAAATGAGCCACAAAGGGTACAGGGTCGTACACATCAATGTGGGTAGCACCATGCCACTAACAGTTTGACCGGATAAAGTAGTGGGCTGATCCTCAAGGCCGTCTCCCACAGCACTGCCTCTGTAGCAAGATACTCAGGCAGCAACAGCTATGCTAGTGAACTCAGGTGTGGTATTAGGATGCCCAGATGCTGGAGTGTGACTGCCCACACTAACAATATCTCATAGCATCCCTGCCATGAATTTGGCCCTTTCTAACTCTCTTCCTGAGCACAGCACTTAGACCAGCTCAGGGATCATTTCCAGTAGGTGGTTACCATGTGAACACTTTTAACTAGGCAGTTCAATTAGCACAGACACTGCTTTTTCCACGCCAACTGGCTGCAGTGCCCAGGAATACTGCTGGGCATGTTTAATTTACCAGTGTACATGTAGCTTCTGTGTCTGGATCCAATTATAGGATTGGGTCCACAAGGACATGGGGAGACGAGTTTCTGAATCAAAGCAGCGCAGATTTGACAGGCAGCATTTTCATTTGAGGCTGAAGGAAGAAAGACTACTCTAAAAACACTACAAACCTAAAGAACCTTAAATCAGCTGTAAGAAATGTGCGTATTTTGGAATTCCATCGCTAATGATAGTAGGATGCTGAACTGGAAAGTAAAGGAGCTGGAGCAGGGGCTCAAGCACTCTGAACCTTAAGGGGAATGGCCTGGAGGAAAGTGATAACCAAAAAACAAAACCAACCAAACAAAAAAAGGAAATAAAGGAGCAAATGGAAACATAGTTGACATTTACACAGTACTGAGACAATGACCTCCTAGCAGAGCTTCTTAGAACTAGTGTGTTTTAAATAAAATATAAAGTAAAGTAGCAATTAACTAACAAGACAATCCAAGCCCAGCCTGCACAACAAGTTGCAATATGTAGAGAAATATGTATGAAATTCTTTGATGGGGTTTTGAAGTATGAGATTAAAGTGGTGTTGAGAAAACAGTATTCTCCCTCTTGTCTGGTCCGTCATCACTAGTGACTCTAAGTTACTCATGATAACTGCCTAGCATTTGGTGCTACTGATTTTTAAGATGGCTGAGACCAAAGGAGAAAATGTAAATGCATGCTATTCCCAAAGTGTTGATTGCATTCTATTAAAACATTAAAAAAAGTGTGAGCTGACATTACTCATGTTCGAGTTGACAAAAAGCTCTGCATGAAAAAGTGGCCCTCTTCCTCTATTATCAGGTTGCAGTGACACAAATATAGACTTTCAGAGGATTGCGGAGCTTTTCTTCCTAATCTGCACTGTAACTTTGGAGCAGGGTGGATCTGCACCAAACTTATGCACAGAGCTGTCACGATTTCTGGTGTGGGACAATGAGGGCAGTGGCATGGGTCTGTCCTGCTGGTTCATATGGGGAAGAAGGCACAGTGTGTGATGGGAAGGAGCGAGAAGATGTAGGAGGACTCTGCGCAACATGAGAGCAGAAGTGGAGGGGCAAAACTGGATCAGCAATGCTCAGACTTTGCCCTAAGAGATCCTCTGGGCTCCACATCAGGAAAGGTCTCCCTTGTTTTCCTGTTTTAATTTGCTTACAAGACGTTTTCTCATACCAGATAGGCTCTTTTTTTTTATTACTATTATTATTTTTGGCAATATATTCCAGGTTTATTTTGAATTTGGTGTAATGGCTCTTTCCCAGCAGGACTCTCTTTAATACAATAAGGAGTCTTCTCTCTTTGGATAAAGTCCTCATGGGAGACAAATATTTTAAATTAGCCCAGGGAGGGAAAAAAAAAGGAAAAAAAAAAAAAAAAAGGCCTGTATTCTTTGAAAGAAGAGCAACAAGTATCTGTGAATCAAAAAGACTTCTGCAGCCTACCCTCCCAGGGAGGATATCACCTCAGGGAGAGTCCATCCCTCCCTCCCTCCAGCCCCCACACGCACACTGCCTCTGGGTGCAGGTAAAGTTTACCACTGCATTCAAATAACTGAAAGCCCTGGTTCCAGAGCCACCCAGACTCTTTCACCCCCTGTGGGAAACTACCCCCCAACTCGGTTGTGTGGATGTGGGCACTGGCTTCCCCCACAGCAGGAAGCGGATGCCAAAATCCCCAGGGCAAGCGTCTGGAGCCTGCCCATCATTCAAGTTCAGGTCCCCATCATTGACCCAAGTGGTCAATGTGGTGAAGTCTCACTACTGGGGCTTTAGAAAGGAGAGGTGGGTGGTTCACATCCCAGAGGTTTCCAGGGTTATCACAAGTCCTAGGGAAAGTCAGGCTCATCCACAGGGGCTGGACATGAATGCTCTTACCATCCTCCCAAAGGAGACATATTTCAAATAATGGCAAACACTGCAATTTCTAGATGATGCCTATCTCTCTTGTGTATCCTTCTTCTGTCCAGTTACCGGAATACAGCATATCATTTAGTAGCATTGAATATAAAAAGCAGCCCCATTTTTGCTCAGAGCAAATACAGTGATGTGGTTGTCTGTTTTGTCTAGTGTAATGTATAAAGAATTTTTAATGTCTCACAAGAAACATCTCTTTAAAGCAGCCTGTCACTTTAATCCATTAGACTGTGGAATACAGAAAAAATGAACAGAATGAACAGAAAAATACCTTTTGAAGTATGAAAAGAATATTGTAATAAGTATTTTTTTATATTTTTTAAGAAGAATTATTAAATCTTTTTATAATAATACTATTGCTTAACCTGTTTCAGTATTTACACATTTAGCAGCAGATGAATAGCAGACTTGCTTATTAGCAATGAGTTTGTTTTGTGCCACTTTAATTTTCTCTACGGCTTTGTTGGGACCCAATTGCCCATCAACAGTGTACTGGGGGACATAATATCATGTGAATAATGTCATATAACATGAATTAGTTACAAGGCACATCTTGGATTTCCAAATGCTTAGATCCATTGTTCCATTCACAATATATGGTGTCCCGCTCCCTTTTGAATAAGGACAAATATTTTTACATAGGCAGGTCATCAGATAGCTCAAGCCCATTCTATTTTGACTGGATACTGAAGGATCATACTCAGAAACGAGTCACATGAATTCCCACTCCTGCCTCATTGTCCACAATTCTTGACAATCAGTCACTTGTCCTTCTCAGCTTTTTTTGCATGGAGCAGCTGAGTAAAGCCACATGCTCTTTGGATAATCAAACAGCTGATCCTCGAAATGTGCATTGCCAGTCATGACTCAGTAGATATGGAGACACTGTCGCTAACTGGCCTTATGATATGCTCCTCGTGGCTACTGAATAGGCAATAGGACAAAGGGATGAGGAAAGACATTCAGGTCACACGTACAAACCCAAAGTATAGCATGGTAAAGCATATATTTGTTTACAAGGGATGTGTAGCTGTCAGCCAGGTCTTCATCTGTTGCATTTGGATGTCACATCCATGAATACAGGCTTGCACATACACATTTCACCCACAGATACAGCTCTTTTACATCCTCTTTTTCAAATGCTTATCTTTTGCAGAGAAAACTTGCTGAAGATCCACTGCCTGGACTGAGGACATAAAACATACAGAGACTCCATTCTTCCTTTTAATGAGATGCCATCTCCATTTAACTGATTTCTGGCAGAATTTTCAAGCGTTGCAGATCTCACATTCCAATTACATCACTTGGTATTTTGCTCTTTGGCAAAGGCCACCAACTTCAGCAGCTTACAGCATTCACTAACAGTAGCAGAGATTACCTACAAAACAGGGCGACAGGCCTAAATAAGCAAGTTACACGCAAGGAGCCAGATCCTTGGCCCAGCTGGGGCTGCTTTGCCCAGCTCCGGCAGCACAAAGCTGTCACCAAGCCAGCCCAAACAGCTGTTGGAGGATTCCCTTGGCGCAAAAGAATTCCTGAATGGCAAAGAGCCACTAAAGCAACTCCTACACAATCTCACTCACTGGTCCCCAGAAATCCCTGACAGCTGGGACGGCACAATGGGGCCAGAAGCACCTGTTACCATTCAGGGCAGCCTAAAGGCTGCTCTATAGGGCAATGAATGGCAAAAGGAGCACCCAGCATCTTTGGGAGCGCACAGAGGCCTGCCTTTATTACCTCGCATCCACAGCCGGAGGTGCACCGTGGGAACATTTTTCCAAGGCACTGCTATGGTAGAGTCAGAAACTCAAGGCGCTCCATGCATGTTTGTGCTTTCTGATTGCATTTGTGGAGACCTGGAGCAAAGCATGAAGAAAGTCTGAAACACTGCAGGGGGAAGGAGCCTGGAAGCAAAGCCAGGTTTCACAGCTTGGCATCTCTCCTTATGGGCCCACTGGAAAGCTCAGATGTGAGCCTCCTTCCGGAAATCTGGAGTCAACTATTCTGAAAGCAAATACTGTATCTTGGCACATCATTTAATTTGACATTTCAGTTAAAACCTAGGGTTTTATCTCAGGCTGAAGTCCCAGCCAGGCATACCAGACTCTTTTTCTTCATCTTGCTTGCCCGTGATGTTAGCTGGCCCCTGCCAGTTCCCTGTTGTCAATGACTCCAAAGGGCCATCAAACTCCCAGCTCTCCTCTCAGACTAATACAAGCCCCTTTTTATTCAGTGCCTATCTGACATAAGGTTACTCACTAATTCTCTTAGGTATTTTACTCAAATTTTGGGCCTGATGTCTGGACTTCATTAATTCTTTGGTACACGGTCCATTATAAACACAGAGACACAGGAGTGGATGCTCATTCCTCCAAATGGCCATAAATGTCTCTACATTGTACTATGCTTCTAGAGAAGGTGTAAAGCAGAATGAAACCCCTGATTATGCTCAGTTTTGGGGTCTAATGTTTAGGCCGATTTATCTTTTTTCCCAGGATCAAATTAAATCTGAATGTTTAAAACAAAAATGCTATGTAGTGAAAAAAAAAAAAAAAACAAGAATAATTTGTTATTTTTACCTTGTCATACACAGACTGAATTCCAACTAAATAACTAAAAAAAATCCAGTTCTGTTAATAATCCTCTCCTAGTGCTCATCATGGGATTCATCCCTAGCCCTAGACAGACTTCGCTCAAATGACAGTATCAGCATCAAGATTTCGTTCAGGATCTGAATGGAGCATTGTCTCTGTGCTGTGCTCTTAACACACTCTTGCTCTTATTAATTGGGTACTTAATACGAATTTGTGAGGAATCCACCTTTCATATGCTGCCAATGTGAAAGGGATTAATATTGCAGAGATCTAACAAAGGACACAAAGACAGGCCCTGACCCGGAGACCTCCTAATCAAGGACTTAGACAGTACACAACAGGTGAATACCCTGGTAGGATAAATGGAGACAGGAAGGAGGAGTGGAAGACAAGTGCATTTGCCTAAGCTAATAAGCACAGTGATCTCAAGAGTCACAGGTGGTCACTAGCTGAACCCATGACTCAACAGACAAAAAAGTTTAGTCCAAAAGCTTACGTGATGAATGTGCTCGATGTGAGCACAATTCAAAGCATTTTAAAGCCACTAGAAAGACTCCCATTAATAAAGCCTGAGGAGCTGAAATATTTACCTCTTGGTTTTAATCATTATGGGATACAAAATTTGTGGATGCAATAAAGACAGCAGGTTTATGGCATGTTCTAATCCCTCAGTAACTATTATCAGGAAATACCTTGTTGTTCCTCAAGTGATAAATTACCTGTCTCTTTCTCTCTGAACCACATAAGCTAATGCCCTTCTGGACTCCAATTTTAGTAACAACCACTTGTGAGACCAGCAAGCCGCGGGAGCCAATTACCTTTCATTTCAAGAGGTATTGATTGCTTCCTGATGCAGTAGTTTTCAGCCTGTTTCTGCTTTCTTGGCCCTTCTGAACTAAAATTCTGTGGTATGCTTGAAAATGTTTCTGACACTTCCAAACACAACAGTTGGTCTAATAAAATCTGTTCCTTCTCCCTACAAATTTTGACCTTCCTAACTATTAATTGGATGCTCAGAAACTGCAGATTTTCACCTTTTCTGGAAAGCATGTTGTAAATGTGGAGCAAGCCTAGCATTCTAATTCATCAAGTCAATGTTTTTCCATTGCAGCTGAGAAGAGAATCAATCGGAATAATGCTGTTGGGATCAGGTAAGTATGCAATCAAGGAGAGATCAGAAAAGGTGGGGAAGGACAAACAATATTCTGTTTAATAAGAAAAAAATTACTCTAAGTTGCTGATGAAAATCCGCTCATTCCAACATGGACATGTCATCAAGACGTTGCAAGATGAGGTAAGAAATCACAGTGGTGATGGGCAGACTTCTGGTTTTGCAGGCAAGGAAGAATTTGCAGGCATTTTATTTTGGACAGGTTATGTACGCCCTCAGAATATGCCAGAGGGATGTTACTGCCATGGAATACAATCCTTAAAAGAAAGTTCTCAATGATTTTGTTGACTAACACTGTAGTAGATATGGCAAAAGTAACTGACAGAAGTCACCAAATGCAAAACTAGTGGGAGCAGGCTCAGACTTCTTGTCTGCACTACGAAGAGTTGCTGGTATGGCCACATTGGGCAATGCATAGAGACATCCCTTCCCCACGCAGGTCTTACAAACAAAACCCTTGTTTTGGTCTTCTGGGATAACACATTTGCTGGTCTGACAGTGAAGGTGAAAGAAATCACACCACCAAAAGCTCAGTTTTCCTGAAATAAGCTATACTCACAATAAGGTAACTTATTGGAGAATACTGTTAGAGCTGTATTAGCAGAGTACAGGGATGTGGACCTGATCTGAGAGAAGCTGGCAGGTTTGCATACTGTGTATTATCCCTTTCCAACCTTCTCTTCTGAATAAAAAATGGTGTGGAATCTAATTTCCTCTCTGAATAAAACATGAATATAGATAAGACGAAGTAAGGACCCAAAGACCACAGCAGCATACTTTCTTGTTCTTCTTACTATTCAGCATCATGGCAGCTCACATATAGAGCAGCTCTAGAAACCATCTGTCATTGAGCAGCTCTTTATTCAAATGAAATCAACTGTGAAGTAATCAGGGTTCTCATTTTTATTATCTCTCCTTACAGTGAACTTGATTAAAATCCAGTGCACGGTATGCAAACAGGCTGTTGTAAATTTGTACTCTGACAAAAGGGGAAAGAAAATGATCTGCCCACATGCCTAGAACTTTGTCATTATACATCAGGACAAAAAAAGGAAGGGGCATACTGGGTTGCATAAACAAGTTTGTCTGGACACAAACTGTCCTAGCCCTATACAAAGGCCACGTCTGCTGCGTGACACCATCAGAGGGGCAGAGGAGAAGCTAATTTTACTAGGACATATACAAGACTTGGGCATGTTCTGAATAAACTAGATAGTCTGGCTTCAGCAGCACGTGCTTTAAAGTCTTTTGCCCAGGAGGATGATCTGAGCTTCTGAGGAATGAACTCAAAACAGACGTGATTCTCCTTTCACTTCTGGCGGTGTAAATGGGGAGTGATTCCATTGTATGGCTGGTATGAATGAGACTGGGAAACAGTCCCAATCAGTCAATCATTCCCTGCTTTGTCTATTCATTAAACCCCTCTTCTCCTCTGCACAGATGGCCAATGTACTATTGTACTCTAAGAACTGGCCAAGTTAAAAAAAAAAAACAACTAAAAGGAATATGCTTGACAAGTCAGCAATAAATGTTTGTTTTTTTTAAAAAAGGGGCATATTAGCTTACTTCTGCAGGCAAAGCTTAAGCTGTACATATCCACATGTATGTAAGTAGATATATGTATATGTACATAGATATGCAGAATATATGCCACATGCAGACTTATATGTGTAGGTATGTGTGTGTGTATATATATACCTCACTTCAATGCCCATAGATCCCCCAGCACAAGGAAAAATATGCGAGTTTTTAAGAACCATTTTAGCCACTGCAGTGTTAACAAACCTATCTTTGTGCCTTCGAAAAGGCACAGCCAGGGAGAGAGGCTGCAAGCAACAGGAATTTGGTAGAGCAGTATTTTGCAGCTGCACCACCTAAAACCAGGAGCATTTCCAAGAGTACAGCCATGAAGTATGCAGGTTGTGGAGCAGCTCCTGGGGCTGCTAGCAGCAAGCACTGAACTGGAGAGGTGGAGGATGGAGGAGAAGAATAAGGGGATGGACAGACAGGGGATGCCACATAATTCCTGCCAGCCTCCCAGGGTATAACCAGAGAAGACATGGTGTCTGTCACCCAGAAGTCCTCAGCCGGTTTATGTGACCCATTGTCATGGTTTAAGCTGTAAATCATGCAGTTTGCTCACTCATCCCCTCCCCATTTTTTTCCTCCCTCCCCCGGGAGGAAAAAATCGGGGAGATACAAGGGAAGAGGACACAACTGCTCACCACCCGATGATCGAGCCATGAACTGAATTATTCCAGGTTCCTGCCCCCAGTTTTTCTATCCTGGGCATCATGTTCTGTGGTATGGAATACCTCTTTGGTCAGCTTGGGTCAGGTGTCCTGTTTCTGCTTCCTCTTGACTTCCCCTCCTCCCTGGCAGAGCATGAGATTCAGAAAGTCCGTGGGTCAAACCAAACATTCTAAGCCGTAACTATAAACATCGGCGTTATCAAAGCTGTTCCCAGGCCGAAAGTTGAAAACACAGTGCTACACCAGCTACTAAGAAGGAGAAAAATAACTGCTACTGCTGAACCCATGACACCCATGAAACAGGGTCTGTAGAAGACTGGGCATTAACCCCAGCTCTCTTTAGCCCTAGAGTGCTCAAGTACCAAATCTTTGTGCCTTCTTCTAGCAACATCCTATAAAATAACTACCTGGGATTAATACTTACCAGGCCTCAGTACACATCAGTTTCTAAGGGGTTACACCAAGGATGACTCTCCCACATTTCCCTGAGACTTCATACAAAATTCAATCCTTGCTGAAGTCTTAGAGCTCTGGCTAGTTACATGGACCCAGACCACAGTTGACATTCATAATGCTCACACAGTGAGCACACTTTTGCTCAAGTGTTTTACAGTATTGCCATCATAACATGCTGCTGAAATGGTAATTCAAGTTACCCCCTGAGTGTCACAGTCTGAGGAATTGCACTCACTAGCTGCACACAGCCAGCGGCTTCTCATCAGTTGGCATGAAGAAATTCATTGAGAAACTTCTTGGACAGCTTGACAACAGTATGGACAAGCCCATGTGCAGATGGGCTATAGCTAGGCTGTTCAGGAGGCACTAGCAAAATAAAGAGATCTGAACTTTTTAAAGTACTGTCTGAGGAAAACTTGCTTGTGATAAGGAAGACAAGTGCTTGTTGCTCAAGTAAACTGCCTGGGTTGATTGTATTTTGTGAGGACTCCTGCTCAGGTCTGCCCTGAGTAGCTCTGAGGAGCAGATACTCCGTCTGTAACACCCTTAACTCAGTTGATCTTCTGTTGCACAGACTGAGGGTGTCTGTAGGGTCTGGAAATGGACATGTCTTCCTAACCCATGTGCTTCTTGCCTTGGCACCCAAGGACTGAAAATCATAAGAAGCTAGGCACAAGTCATGCCAATTGAGTTGCTGCTCTTCATTTCACAGTGAAAAGACCATGTTTTTAAAGATTTGGAGTCTGTTTAGGTGTCAAGAGTGTTCTTCCTCAGCTGTTGCTTTACAGAAAATGCGTTGAACCTGGTCCATCAGTGAAACAATTATGCATGTAATAGATGTACACAGGTAATGGAGTGGTGTATGCTGCTTTACTCTCCAGGCAGGGCACCTGGTACGGGTGTTCCTGTCTAAATCATGAGCTGGGGAACTTTCTTTCCTCCCTACAGGGTCCTTGATGCCCTATAGATATAATTCACTGAGGATGGATTTCAGAGCCTTATCATACTCAGAGGAATATCAGGCCTGATAAAGACTGGGCAGCTTCCTGTTAATGAGTTTTCAAGCCATTTTGGTCTGGAAATTTTGAAAATTTCCTTGTGAAAAATAAGCATAGGGAGCGTTGCTTGGAGATAACAGGTTGTTCATTGTAGCTCTGGTTTATGTCATTGTTTCTTGCACAAACAAAATGTTGCTATAGTTCTTCAATGAGGAAAATTATGCCAATAATAAGAAAAGGGAAAATCTGAGAAAGCATGGGGCACCTCTGAGTATACAGGATCCAGGTGCAAGAAGAGCAAAATGTCTGTTTTGTCTGCTATAGGTAGGAACTTAAATATGCATCACCCAAGAAATAAAAGTTTTTACCCAGGCAATAAAGAGAAGACGGCGATTGCTTTGAAGCTGCATACAAATGCTGAGATTCCTTGGCAAAGATTTCATACCTTTTCCTGAGGTATGCTTTGCTGGTACATAATAACAGTATCTTCCCATGTCCCACAGCTATCTAAGTTTTTGTTAGTCACTCGAGGTGGGGCTGTGGGCCGGGTCAAGCAATACACCTAGAGGTGAAAATGTGGGAGCAGCTCTCCCTCCTGTTTCTTTTCTGAGGGTTTCGTTTGCTGCGTTTTTAATAATGAAAACCAAAACAAAACAAGAATGCAGCATCTGAAATGTTTAGAAAACACAGGGCCCCACTTAGATGAAAGCAAACTATGCTCCCTCATCAAGTGGATGGAAGTCTGTGCACTCCTATGTTTATCTGCTCCCTGCTAACCTCAGTTCACCCTCATGGCATTCAGTGAATCTTTGATACAGGGCTCATGTATCAAAGGCTTCATCTTCTGAGCACCTCATTGCCCCATCCATGCTTCATCAAGATTAGGTTGTTGCACATCCTTCCATTGATCTGGTGGGCTTTGGATGTGAGTCCTTTGTGCCTTTTTCAACAGCACTACTTTCCTCAGAATTACTACCTTATTTTGGATATTTATAACCCACCCCTCATATAAACATGAATTCTTTAAAAATGCCAGCGCTTAGACAAAAGTCCCAAGAGGCTCCCTCACTTCCTACCAATGTAACTGCACCCTCACTTAATCTGCACAGAGTAAGAGGCAGCAGAATAGGAATGCTGTGCTGCGTGGAGTTGGAGACAGTAAGGAAGGAGGGTTTGGGTTCTTCTCGGACTCTAAACAAATAACTCATTCTGCTGCTGAATGGCAGGGACTTTTTAACAAATAATATGGAGGGTAATCTAAGGCAAATATATAGGAGGTGCAGATTTGTCCGTGCTACAGACCAGCCCTGACTGGGTCAGATAGTGTTTGAATGCAGGATATACACAGTTACCATACAGCACTTGAGAGATGTTGAAGAGTTGCAGAAATAAGACATCTCTAAAAACCACACATGATATAAAGCCTGGCTTCCTACTTTAAGTGCATATAGTCTGGATGCATTTATTGCTTGTGCAAAGAGTGACTCACAGGGCTGGTACGAGGTAAGCACAGCTCTAGGAAGCCTTTGAAGGCCATATCTGCTAGAAAGAACATTTTCACTTTTGACCTGAAATGTCCTCTGCTGTTCCAGATCTTCTCTTAAGCAGACACCACCATTTCCAGTGAAATGCACCGTAGTTTTACAGTCTCTGTAAACTGGAGTATCTTAAGGAAACAAACTATAAACATGTAAATTAGAACGGCTTTTGAAATCAAACTTAGAAAATTTGCCTTTACACTTTTTTTGGTTTGATTTGGGAAGATTTTTTGTTTGGGTTTTTTTTTTTCTGTTTGGTTGGTTGGTTTTGTTTTGTTTTGTTTTGTTTTTTTTTTTAAAACTCAATGTTCCTTTTGCTTCAGGCTGTGTGTCTCCTTAATAAACATTTTAAAGCTTAATCTCACATTCTTCATTCTCTTGAGCGATTATATGCGCAGCATCACCATCTCTCCATAGTATAGCACTGCAGTAATTATAATTATTTACTAGATCAACTGAAGATGACCTGACATGAAAAAAAAAACAGACCTGAAAAAAGCTTACATGCCCCAAACCTTATCTTTGTTTTTCCACCCTTATCAGTTGGCTTAATAAAAAGATACTATCTTACCTTCCAAACAACTGCCTTGTTTATATCGTTAGTTCATCATGACTTTAACAACTTTCACATTATGTCTTCATCTTTGGAAAGAGAGACATTATTCATGTTGTTGCCTATAACTTCTATACTTAAGCATTATCACTATCATTATGACACTTTAGTTCTACAAGCAACTAATCTAAGCAACTTTAGAGAGTCAAAGAATAACTGAGGTGAAGGGACCTCTCAGTGTCACCTGGTCCAACACCCCTTCACAGCAGAGCCAACTTCAAAGTCAGATGCAACTTCAAAGTTAGATCAGGTTGCTCAGGGTCATATCCAGCTGAGTCTGGATTATCTCCAAGGATGAAGACTCCACAACAGTTACTGTTCTGAAGTACTTATTGCTCTCTTGAAGTTGTGCAATACTTAAATACGTCCCACCATGCAGCTAATTAGCAGTAAACTAATGGAAGTTCATCTACTGGGCAATACAGTAAGAGTCCTTGGTTCTGTGGAGATGTTGCTGCTGCACATGCATTCCTTGTTGCTCCTCAGGGAAAAACAATTACCCTCAGCACTGGAGTGACTAGTAAGGGCAATGAGAGCTGCTGGTACTTTCATCTTCATCTTTGTTTCTCTTGGTTTCAGGAAATATTTCCTGCCAGTTTGTCTAACCATTTATCATCTTTCGATATTCTTTGTACCCAGAAAAAAAAAAAAAGAACCCCCCAAAATCCCAATAAAACCTCAAACACTGGAGCTATAATTAAAAAATATAATAAACTTCAAAATGAACCTGAGGCAAAATCATAGTGCAGAAAAAACCCATATGCTTAATCCAAAGACTGTTTGCCTGCCTTTGCTTGCCTCCAATTTTACCTGATCTTCGTTGACCTGAAGAGAGTTTTCAGCTACTTCACTGGCCTGCTGCACATTTGTCTTTGGAGCTTTTTATGAGGTCCTGTGGACTTGGAGTCTTTTAATTTACCTACAACTGCTTTGTTTTGGTTTGAGACATCACTGGGACATTACCTGTGGGTATCATGTGCATCAGAAGCAGAAATGGTGGAAGTGATCAGGAGCAGTGTTGCAGGGAGGTGATTTTGGCCGGGAGAAGTTTACACAAATTTATAGCGAGAAAAGTGTGAAGCATTCAAGGGTGTGTCCTAGTCTAGAAATTAAAACAAATCCATATTTGTAAGCGGAAATAATCAGATATATGTAAAAGAACAGTTTGCTCTTTCTAGCATTAATGCCATTAATTGTAAAATGAAAGCATATGCATTTTTTGCAATCTTTGCTGGTATTTCAGTATATTGATTTAGAGCTATATAATATACCTCAGGAATATAAAAATTGAAAAGTTTGTATCAAGTCAGAGTAAGAAATGTTTTGACAACATTTCTGAAATATTGTTGATTTTACCCAAATTAGATTAGATTTTGCTGCACAATTCTTCTGCAAAACCTTCCAAGTTTTAAGAGAGCAGCCCATATTTTCAGATAATGGATTGATGCTTTCCACTGAACATTGTTGTAAAAACAATTTATTTCCACTTCTGTCAATTATTTCCAAAAAAATATTAGCAGTTTTCTGCTGACTTTGCAAGAACCAAAATCCATTTTAGGCAATTTGGATAAGAGTCTTGCAATTGCTTTACTCCCACTCAGCTGTCCTAATTCCTGTAGTCTAGATCTCTGGCCCTTCCTGATGAGTTGACTGGAACATGACTCATCTCCTTCTTGACCTACCCAGATGTTCTTATTTCATTTCCCTTTGCTGGGTCAAAGACAATCAGATCATTTATTTTAACCTTTCCAAAATGAATGAGAGCTAAAATTTTTAAAGGGCAACATATCATGACCAATGACACAATTACGTCTCAAACATATTTGTTGACCTGGATTTTGACCGGTAATATTTGTAGGTTTTCGGATCAAGACAATATCAGAATAATCAAGACATCCCCAGCCGATTTTGTAAGGCTGAGGAAAATTTTCCTCTGTGTAGCATTACACTGGTTTTCAGTGTAGTACATGGACTTCTCATCTTCCTTTGAAAGACTAATTATCAGCCACATCTAAAACCAAGTAGCTGGCCCTACTGAGTCAAAGGTCTAGCTTTTACTGCAGTTCCTTTATATATAACTACAGAAATACCAATATAGCTTAAGGCCAGCCATTCAAGTTTCTGTTTACCTGCAGATTCTTTTCATGTTCTCTTTTGCCAGGTCTCTTGGAGGAATTTATTGTGGTAGGCATTACCCTTGTCTTGGGTGGAACATCATGAAGCAAAGATAACAGGATGGGACAGTTAAGCTGGGCAGGAAAGAAGGATTAATGAGGGGAATGGAAAAAGACTGGAAAGGGATGATTTGTTTCAATAGGTTGGCCAAGGCAGGCAACATTTTTTTTTTGTTTTCTGTGGCTCAGTGTCAAAAACTCTATTATCAACAACCAGACAAGAGAAGAAACAGTTTGCAAAACATGAATACCTCAGCTTTATGTGTCTGACATAGATCTTCCTGACATTTTTTTTTTTCCTGTCTGTGTTATTTTCCTCTTCAATAATAAAAAACTCAATCTAGTGAAAGAGAAGTAGCTCAGGGCAGCAAGACAAGTGTGATGTACCCACCAGTCCTTTCTTTGAAAGCAAAAACCTCTGCTTAACTGTTCTATCACTTAAAAAAGGAGAGGAAAATAAAAAAAAAAAAAAAAAAAAGAAAAAGAAGGAAAGAAAAAATAAGACCTTGCTCCTATGCGAAGTCAGGTAGGGGGCCAGGTCTGCTTGCCTTATTCCCATGAGCAACCTGAACTTGCATATTTGGTGTGAACTTAAAGTGAGCGAAGCTCTGGAATGTACTTCTGATTTGCAAAGGGAAGTCAATCCCCAAAAGCAGCTTCATTTGGATCCAGGTGCCCCTCCTGTAAATACAGGAGCAAAAGTGGTGGTAAGCAAGCCTCTATTGTGTAAATTAGCTCGTTCTAAGGTGGGGATTTAAGTGGAACTTTGTCCTGCAGCGGATAAAAGCGAGTGAACTCTTCAATACAGAAAAAAAAAAGCAAAGCCAAGGAAAGAATGTGCAGCTAATCCAGATGAAAGACCTACAGGCAGTCTTTAAAAACATGTTAGTGCAACTGCCTGGGAAGTTTCCAAATGGATGCCACATCTTGAACATCTTTCACAGCTTTATATCTGCCTTCAGTATGGAAATGAGAGAAGGGAAATGCTGATAGGAGGGGTGAGAGGAATAAGCTGAGTACTTCATAATGCAATTCTCTGGTGCTCCTTCTCTCTTCCTCTTAAGCCCCACACAACAGTTTCTCATTTTTACAGAGATGAATCTGTGCCCTGTCAATTGTCTACCTCTGAAGGGCAGGACTAGTGACAGGTTTGCAGTCCTAGATCTCTTTTGAGATGTGAATTCTCAGCGTCAAGGTCAAAAGCAGGGGTCATGATCCCTCGCCTGCCTATCTTTCACATTGCTCCTGGCTACATGTACTTCTTTTTAGACATGGCAGATGGTGAAATACTAAAAGTACAAAGGATTACCCAATCCTATTCAATAGCTGAACTATTTGTATATTATTGTTATTTTGGTGTAGGGATGGCCTTGTGACACCCTCACTATGTTTTTCGCTTTAATTTAGCCTTAGATATTTGGCTAACAGGGAAAAATAATGTTCCTTGCCCTGTTTGAAAAAGGCTGCAAAGCAGCCCGCAAATGCCTTTTCTCCAAATTTTAATATAAATAAAATCTATGACTGTTTACCACCAGGACTATATTACTGATAGTTTGAAATGAGTGGTGGGAGTCCAGATCATTACTGATAATGTACTAACCCATGTTTTCTGAAATCTGACTGAGCTCCTAAAATTTTACTTGAGACTAAAACTTTAGTGGAATACTTCCCAACCAAGAATTGTTCAAGTAATTGTGGTGTACATCATGTGTGAACAGAGGGCATTAGAAAGTGAAAGAAGGCTGTCTCATGCTGTTTAGGGTAGTGATTCTCTTTTAATTTTAAAGTTATACCCAGTGACGCCCAAACACAATTTATTGCTGAACTCTGAATGTGAGAACAGAAAATTTTTTTGAAGCAAACTAGAAAATTCTTTTAGTAATTTCATGTATTTTTGAGAAGCTTTTAACAAGTATTGTAGGAGGTTATAGACTGAAATTTCTAGATCTTTCCAGACCACTCACAATGCCAGAACTTTTTCATCAGAACTGCAAAGTCTACCTATAATGGAGGTGTGTGTGCATGAAGTTGCGCTGCCATGCTATAGCCTGCCCTCTGTGGCAAGAGAAGGCCACAATTTATCCTATCATTGCAAGAGAAGGAAAAGAGGGGGGAAAAGGAGTTGGACTCCCATTTTATAGAGTTGCAGCTGTGCTGCTTTCAGGCTGTTGTGCCTTGAGGAGGAAGAGGACATAGCCTGGTATCACTCTTAACAGAAAACTGAGAACAGTGTCCCAGCTGAAGAGGTTACAACCACTGCTGGAGCAGACAGTGCAACTGCATCAGGCACCAGCCGTGAGAACAGAGTGGAGGGCAAAGATAAGCACCAGCAAGGATCTGAAGCAGGGGCTGCAGTCTCAAGGCCTTGGCCACCCCTCTTCCCTTCCCAAGTCTGGAGAGGTGCATTACAACGCCAAGGAGCTATAGGCACAAACTTGTGTAAGATGTTACTACTCAGTGGTGTTCTGTGGAAGTCACAGAGCTGACGGCAGTGTTGGAGCTGTGCACATGGTTTGATTATCTTACTGACAAATATGCAGCATAGGTAGCTGGTGCAAAGTGGGGGAGCATTTGGGAATACCCAAAGCCAAGTTCTATTCTCACAGACACCAGGGTAAATCTGAAATGACTCCACAGCTGAGTGAAGGCTTGATACCATTGATAACTGTTTTGCTCTAGCTGACAATCATAGAATCAGCTGAGTAGGGAAAGACCTTTAAGCTCATCAAGTCTAACCTTTATCACAGGATCGCTAAGTCCACCACTAACCTGTGTCACTGATGGCTTCATCTACATGATTTTTGAACATTTCAAGGGACAGTGATTCCACCACGGTCTTGGTCAGCCTGATCCAATGCCTGAGCACTCTCTCTGTGAAGAATTTTTTCCTAATATTCAATCTAAACCTTCCTTGGCACAGCTTGAGGCCATTACCTCTTGTCCTATTGGTTGTTACATGGAGCAAGAGATCTACCTCCACTTCATTACAACCTCCTTTCAGGCAGTTGTAGAGAGCAAAAAGGTCTCCCCTGAGCTTTCTCTTCTCCAGACTAAACAGCCCCAGCTCCCTCAGTTGTTCCTCATCAGACTTGTGCTGCAGATCCTTCACCAACTTCACTGTCCTTCTCTGAATTTGCTCCAGCAACTCAGGGTCTTTCTTGCACTGAGGGGCCCAGAACTGGACACAGTATTCAAGTCATCTATTGCAATGATGTAGTTTGAGCAATATCCAGTACTTAGGCATAGACAAAACTGAGGGTTTCACTTCTGTCTTCCTCCACATGAACAGAAAGCTTTCAATTTTTGACTGTCAATACTGAGAATGTGAAATGACAGTAACACCAGCAGAGTGAAAAGCAGCAATTCCTTGGCAATGGAAATGTCATCAGGAGTGTATTGTTTTGTGGATAATTGTTCCATAATACCGACCACACAAAAGGCTCTGGGGCTAGCTTGAGTTGTCAAATTATGCCTGCTGTTAGCAGAAAGCCACAGGAAACCTAAGACCTTAATTTTGTACTCATGCGACATTTTGAAAGCTCTCACCTGATTACTCAAAAATTTACTTTTGAATACTCACAAAATTATGCAAAGCAGGTATTTTTTAACAGACAAAGCTAGGCACATTCAGCTGAATTCTGTGCTGTTCAACATTAGTGGCATAAAAAGGGATTGCTCCGTTACAAACTTGACAGAAGATGCTGGAGGTCTGGTCTCACCCTACAGCTTGTTGTAAATTTTGTCAGACCAGTGTTTTCCAAACTGTAGTCTTATCCATGTGAACAGTCTAACTTACACTAAGTGAATGCAAGTAACGTATTCACACACACTAAATTTTTAGAATGAAAAAATAAAGTATAATCTCTTTTTGCATCCCAGATCAGAATCAGGCCCAAAGTATTTAAATGACCCTGGCTTTAACTTAAAGGTCAGAGGAAAATGAGTAATGAACTAATTCTTAAACAATGCAAAATTCAGAAATGTTTCTTGTGTGCAATGTATGTGGCTGTTATCCTCCTTGTGCCATTAGAGTTCATAAATACAATGTAAAGGAAATGTCCTTTCATCTAATATTAACAATCAGAATCTGAAAAAAATACCATTGACCTTAACATGAACAGAATTCAAATGAGTAATAATTTCCTCCTATTTTAAAAAAGCTTTCAATAAATTTATTGTTTTTAGTTTTCATACGGCTTGGCTGGTGTGCTGGGAACACTGCTATTTGCTTATCAAGCTTCTGCTCATATATATTCTGAGTTAATGAAAAGCACTCTAGCCTGTTGCTGGCTGTGATAGGGCTGTGCTCATACATGCACTATTGAAGGGTGGGTGGTATATTCTGTATTTTCTCATGCACTATATTTCATTGTGGATTTTTTCTGTGTGGGTGAGGGGGGAAGTGGATTACAAAATTAGGGCTTTATTTTAGTTGCAGTGTAATTGCTTCAGCCTCCCTTAGATGTTTTGAAAAACTTTAGAAGTAACAATGCACAAAAGCACAGGAAGCAATATGAGAAGCAAGCCCTTGCCCAGCCTAGTTAAAATACTTTGGCCACAGTTTACAGACTTGGGCGCACAACATTAGGTACCAGGAGATTGTCCTTGGATCCCTGGAGAGGCTCCTTCCGCACCCAGAGGTCACATTGCCTTAATTCTTAGTGCTGGGATAAACTGAGAGGACTGAACATGTAGGAAAAAGGAGACCGTGGGACTCATTTCTACCATACCTGCCTGTCATGGTCTTATGTACTAATGTGTCTGGGTCTGGCCACTGCTGCAGCCTACATTGTCCCCTGGCCTAATCTTGGCTGGCAACACCTCTGATCTAGAGTTATTCTGCAGGTGAGCAGGGTATGCCTGTGTAAAAGATTCTGACCTAGCTCACCAGCGTTCATCAGCCAAAACGAGATCAGAATTTTTCTCATAGTGAGAGGAGAGCAGGGCCTCTAATTTTCCTTCTAGGAAATGATTTCAAGGGCAGAAATTACATATCCTTGGGCATGAAACAAATCTAGCTTAGTTCTTTCCGGTGCTATGGGCAAGTCACTGCCTATCCCAGGGACGGAGTTTTGTTCTGGTTTAACCTCATTAATTTAGTCACTGGAGTGCTGTGGTGAGGCTCTGCCTAACTGACGTATTTGGGCTATTTTCACTAAGTTGCTGTGTCACCGAATGTTGCATTGCAGCCTGTTGCAGCCTGGAAGTACCCCTGAGATACTTTCAGTCTTCCTGCAAAATGCTACACAGCAAGAAACATCAGCTGTTATTCTGAGCTCTGCTTGAACACGAGAGTTTCAGAGGATAAATCTGGCCTACAGTCTGAAACTCTGTGGTCTGAAGAGGAAAAGAGAATATTCAGATGGGGAAACAGAGAAACCAGGATGTTCTCAAAAAGTGTAAAGAGGGAGAGGAACCTGGGGCAGAAGAGAGAAACAGGAGGGCAAGCTTTTATAGCAAAGGAGCTATTTTCACAGCTGAGATCAGAGAAGCTGACTGCATATGATGGAGAAATTGAGATCCCCTGATGCATAGGAGAAGCCATGAGCTGCAGTGAGGGTCATCTCAGGATCACTGACCAAAGCCTACAGAACATTGAAGAATGGTGAACACCAGCACAGAGTTCCATATTCATGCTCTTCTCATTTTGCCTCAATCTGTGTGTTTCTTGCACTGATGAGAATGAAGGATGACTGCTTTTAGTGTGCTTTGTGAAATCTGGTGAATTCTGCACTTTGGCACGTCTCTGAGGGAGTAAGCTGTAACTCACAGTGGCTGCAAGGCTGGAGGTAGGGAAGTGTTTGATCAAACAAGTGGATGTCTATGAGGCTGTCTGTGTGAGGAACAAGACAGCTGAACTGTAAGGGCCAATTTCTAAGGAGGAGAGATGATCAAAATGTATTACGTATGGAAGAAGCACCTAGTAAGGGTAGAGCCTGGGAATGATCAGTCTCAGGAATATGAAGGTATTTAAATCTCAGAATTTGGAACCCCAAAGTGGCAGCCTGTTCCATGGGGAACTGCTAGAGGCTTTTTCACTCTTTTTTGATGTAACTGTGATGAATTCAGTGCTTTTCACCCCTAACTCTAACATGCATGACAGCCTGCGCGAAGGCTAGGCTTCGCAAGCTAGGAAGACCGAGCTAAACCCAGATGTATTTATTTGTGCTGTAGCGGCACCTAAGGGCAGCAGAGAGCCTGAGACAGCCTGTGATAGGTATCAGCACTCACCCAAAGAAAATAAAAATCCTTTGCCTCTAAGACAAGTAGATGGAGGATAAAATGAAGATGTGGGGACAAGTGGTGGCTGAGGTGAGCAAGGTGCCACATTGAAGAAGTGGAAAATGTATGTTTATTTACGATGTGGCACATTATGTACAATATACCAGATTGCAGCACGCACAAGAAGTGGAGATGTATATTTATTTACTTTAGTGGTTAGGTATTTTTCTGCCTTGCACCTTGGCAGTTTTGTTCCTGTCCATGAGTACCACGCTACTTTGGTTTGTTTTGCAGACTATGAATCAAGTGTTGTTTGGGAACTATCACGGAAGAGAATTATTTTGCTGTGGTGGAATATTTATGTGGGTGATCCAGCCTTTAAGAGGATGCACCAGGCTATCGTCTCCTCTGGATGACCCAAAAATCCAGTAAAATGGGATATTTAACGTGTAGATTGAAAAGATGCTGTAGAATGAGCTCTTTTCTGACCTACGTGAAACATTCAGCTGGACAATAAAATGCTTTCCCACCATCGTGTGTTGCTGTCACCTGTTTTTTCCACAAGAGATGTCTGAGCTGGGACTAATTTTGATGTAATCAATGCAGTTCCCTGAAACCCAGTCGAATCACTGTGATTAGCACCAGCCAGAGATCTGGGCCACCGACTTTCAGGGGAGCCTTCTTGTCTCAGAGCTATTATTAACGCTTCCTGTTTATTGCAGTTCAGCACAAAGCCTTACAGGTCCTGTCCACATAACAAAACAGCCAGAGGGGCCGAACCACTTTTTAATAGAGGTCTTTTGCCAGCTTTTGCATGTTTTCCTTATCAGTGACGTGAAATGAAACACCTACAATGTGCCCAGTGCAAGCATCCCCTCCTTCCACATATTTAGATATTAGATTGAGTACTTCATGGAATAATTTTGAAGTTACCATATCTTTCTGGATATAGTTTTTGCCATACATAAGTTTAGCTCGGGGAACTTAACTATTTCTCTTGCTAAAGGCAGGTCTAGGATAGTGAGTGGAAATCGAGAAAGCTTGAGATAGAAAAGATGCATGTCTCAAAGGACAAAGCCACAAGCAGGAGAAGAATCAGGCACAAACCTGGAGAAGGAGCAGGCAAAGCCAGAGGATTGTGAAGAGGGCAGTGCAAGGAACAAGGCTCTGATGAACAGGTGGTCTTCGTCATACTTGAATTAGCAATGTGTCCGCAGAGAATACTCTTCCTTCCTTCCACATGTTACTATTGGTGGGATGTTTCTGAAGGTACAAGAGACAGTCAAGTGCATGATGTCCATTAATTACTCAGCGGGAACTACCTGTACTACCATTGCCTTTTAATGGCACTGAATGTTATTTGGGCTTGAAAGGAAATAAAGTCTAAGACCTGCTTCCAGTTTGTGCTGAAAGTTGCTCTTGCTGAGGGGTCAAATTGAATGGGTGCTCAAGACAGAAAATGAGAACAAAAAACCAAACGCCCAAACATTATTAGGGGTAGTCAGTATAGTAGTGCTGGAGGGAATGGGCTTGTAAGACCTGTCATGAACTGCACCACAGTTTCCCTTAGCCTCTTATCAAAGCTGTAGCATATCTTGCAGCTGAGGAAAGCATACAGGGCACATACGATTGCCTGGCCAGGGTTTATCTCTAGCCATAACACTGAACCTGCAACATGGACAGAAAGTACATGGACTGAAGAAAATGCAGCAGAAGTCTCTTAAATGAGGATATATAAAAAAAAAAAGGGGGGGGGGAGCAGAGCCTTCCTGTTCACTCAGATTTATAATCCAGGAGCTAGAGATGTCATATGAAGATGGCAAGGAAGGGGTCTGAACAAATTAAAAATGACACACCTCAGACTGTGCAGATGAGCTGTGGAACTTCTTGGTGAGGGATGTTGCTGATGCGAAAGTCTTAATTTAGAATATTCTCATAGTTTCTTGGCATGTTCCTATAGTCCTTAGGCATTCACCACTGGTCACTGTTGGAAACAGTATACTGGCCATTTAGGACTATGAATCTAATCCAGTGTGGATACTTTTACAGTTAACTGTAATTAAACATTATTATGCAACAAAGACAGCTTAATGGCTCCAGTTTGATGCTAAAAAGCTGTGGCACCTCTGAACACCTTCAGACTCTAGGCAACATCAGCAAAGACTGCCTATGGGGAGCTGGAGGTAGTTACAATTTTTTCATCCTGATGACCAAATAATCATGGGTGCCACAGCACTTGTTTTTTTAGCGTTTGACTTCAATGTATGAGAGGATTGTCACGTTTTGACATATTTGGTTTGTTTTGGATTTGATGGGCTTTACTCTTTGACCAGTTTACTTACAGCCAACACACGCAGAGCGGGGCGTGGTTTGGGCATGAACTCTGTTTCCAAAAAGCGTGGTACAGGGCTGCAGGATCTCGCCCCGCTACACACAGCCCAAAACTGTCGCAATAGCTTGTAATAGAGCCATCTACTGACTCGCAGCTATTATTACAGTGATGCTACCTGTCTCTGCTTCTTAACATAATCCTCAGAACCAGGCGGCATCCTCGCTTTGCTAATGATCAAAATAGTGATTTAACAAGCAGGCTTTTAATAGCAATGTGCCTGTGAGTAACACAGACATGGGAATGGAAGCAGAGATGATTCCTTGGCCTGGAACAGAAGGTTGGCTATCATGTAGGCCAGATAATGTGATAGCTCTGAACACTAGATGAAGAGCACAGCAGCAAGAATGGTGTCATTTGATGAGAGCTTGGAGCAGATGGGCAGTGTAGTTGATTAAAGGGGTAGGGATAATATTTCCTAAATAAGAAAAAAAAAAAAAGGAAAGTAGCTGGAAATCATTTTAAGAAACTATCATCTACATGTACAGGATCTCTCAATCTCTCAGAAGGGAATAATTGAGATAGCAGATATTTATAAAAGAAAAAAAAAGACCCTCAAAAAATATAACCCACTTTCTTTAAAGTATTGGAATATTCTCCCAAATTAGGTAAATGCTTTTAAAATGGATTATAAGCTTATGTTGGTGATTGAATGGCAAGGTTACCGGCAATAGCAGACTTGATTATTCCTATGCGCTTAATCTCAATTAACATGAGGAAAGCTGATACATGTTACACCAACTGCAGATCAGGTCCAGGGAATTTGTTAGCACAGAGATCTTAAGAAACTGCTGAAGATGTCCTATGTAGACTCTGAAAACAGAAACACAGCACATCTGATCTGGAGTTTTTACTGTTGCTGTTGAGCATTTACACTGTGGTGATCCTCAGGGGTTTCAGCTCGTTATGATTCAGAGGTGATCAGTGCTGTATTCCTTGCTTGTTCCTGCTGCTGCAACTTAATTTACTTATCAGTCAGATAAAGGGTGCAAGCAGAGGTGGAGAAAATGTTTGTTAAGGGAGCTTCTTTGATGCTGTATTTTTATAAGTATAACCTATGATTCAAATATCTCATATCTCTCCTTTAAAAAAATACCGTATCTTGAAAATTAATTTTCCCTCAGATGTTTCTTGTCTGACTCACTCTTTCATGGGGTGGTGGCATAGCCCACAAATTGCACAGGTTGTGGTGGAAACTACCTGCTGAAGGAGTCTGGGGTGGGGAACAGGTCAGACATGAATAATGCTGGGATAACAGGATTGAAGCAGCAGTTCATGTGAGAAGCAGGCGCTGGTGGGATGTTAGGGAAGAAGGCTCTACATTAAATTTCCCCTTCTAGTATCCACTATTTAATCCTCACTCTTCCTGAAATAATTACAGTTTCGGCAGCTAAACCCCAGATCATACATGTAAAAACAAAATAGATTAAAGCAAAGTAAAACAGACAAAGTGAAATACCAGAGAGCCAGTTTTTCCATTTGTAAGATGATAACATCTATTCAGTTATGAAAAGAAGTAAAGGTGAATGTTGTCCACAGAGTTGTTGGTAATGGTTAGGGTGAACTGAATTACACTAACTGATGCAGGCTGCCTTTGAACAAAAGCATTACAAAAAGTGTTTAAGAGATCTGAAGACTAACAATAGACAAATAGAGTTGCTAGAAGAAGTGAAAAGGAAATTGAAGTATGAGTAATGCAAACAAATTTCTATGAAATAACAAAAAGCCCCTGTTATGACCATTCTTTGTAGCCACTTGCGCAGTTAACATGTCAATTATGTCTTCTATGCGGTCAAACATTTTTAATTTAACACAAAGACATTTTATAAGCAAAATTTCATTTATAAACAAAATGATCAGATGTTCCAAGTTGGTAAAAATGTTTTTCACGAACTGTAAAATTGGCTTTTATTTCTTGCTGTACCAGCCATTTCTGAATCAAGAATTTGGCACAATTAAGGCAATTAGGCATGTTTGAACACAAGAACAATCCAGGTTATATAAAAGAGCTAGAACAGACCATGAATAAATGAAGAAAATTTGTGATTATAATGAGAATTTTGTTATAAGGACCAAAGCATCTGAGTTTCTAACTGGAAGTTTGGTTCCACTGAAAGTGATTGGGGTTTTACATTTTCCATGTGCCCAATTAGACTATTCACCTAAAATCTGGGGGTTAAAATGGAGTATGTGATATTATTTATGTGATCTTTTAAATCTTAGCTTTAACTGGTTTTGGAAGGACAATCCGTTCTGCAGTATAATGATGGTTAATTTAAATTTTGATACGTTCTACTAGGTCTGTTGGGAAGTCATTATACCCTTCTAATTCATGGTAATGATATGACATTTCTTACTACATTCTGTATCTCATTAAACCAGGAGTTTAATTGTATGTCACTGAGCTCTTGGAGAAAAAAATTTTATATGCCCCAGAAGAAATTACTTAAACCAGCTGGAGCTGCAGTAGATAGAAAAGCTATCATCAGAATATAGCTATCCTGTACTCTTCCTTAGTCTTTAGGGCAAACACTGAAACATGTAGAAAACTAAACTGTAAAGAGCGTAAGAAACCTTTCCAGAAGAAACAGAGAGGTGAGGAGTTCCCAAGAAGACCCTGCAATGAACTGTCACACAGAAGCGAATACAAAAAATGTTGAAATCTGGTTTTATACATCTTTGGAGTTCCATGAAATGAGCAGATGGATAAATAAGAGATAGTACTCAATTTTAAGCAGAAAGACCAATTGTGGAAGGAGATTTCAAATAACGATTTTATACTCTAATGTGTTCTAGCTTTACTGTTTTCAACAAGTTTACACAGCTTTGCTTGGATCAACTGACTTCTCATCACATAACCCAGAGGAAGAAACTTGAGTGAAGTGATAGAATATCTATTACCGCTTGACTCCTCCTGATATTGACATGAAACAAATATCAGATGCCTCAGCAGCCCTTATTTTGGCTGCTGCCCAAAAGGTTTTATTCTTTTTGGAATTTATGAAAGAGGATATGTTGACCCATGAAGGCAACCATGCACTCTGTAGTAAAATCGTGAAATGTATTTTGTGTGCACATTGTAAGTGGAGATGGGTCAAGTGGACTCTCTGTAATGTGAATGTTGGCAAGCTCACCCTGCTGCAAGAATGGAAATAATGTAGCCTACAGCACTTCGCATCATTCATTTCAGTGGGGAGCTCAAGTGTGCAGTCAACAGAGGCTTCTCCCAGCTCAAAATACCTATGTACATGAACATATACACCACAGCTACAGCTGTGTTGCACATGGACACAGGCACCTATATTAATGGAATAATAAATTTCCTCATTATATAAGGACCAGCTCAGCGTACTCATCCAGGGCACAGGAAGGGCTTGCTTAAATATAACAGTGAGAGAGGACAATGAAAAGTACCTATGAAGATTTCTTCCAGTCTTTTATATTAAACTAATGGAAACATAGCCCTTCAAACAGTAACAGAACCAGATGACACAATCTCTAAAGCATTCTGTCACTATCAACCAAAAGAGACTCAGTGGCAGGATCCACAAACATTACCACTTATGAGCATTTATTGGGGTTGTCATTCATAGAGCATCCTTTGGAAAGAACAAGAAAAAGTAATCACAAAATATTCTTCCTCTTGGAACTGCAGAATCGTCTACATTTCTTGCCTTCTGACTCTGTAAGGACCATGTCCAAAAAGTCACACAAATTATCTTGAGTTGTGTAAGTAGTACAAATGAATTGGATGCGATCACTCATACACTTAGAGTCAAGCGTTCTTTGCTGCATCAGATCCACAGATCTCAGCAACTTGGGCTGAGCTGTAAACATAAGCTACATAAAAAGATCACAATTCTTTTGTCCAGATATTGCAATACTGGATTCCTTCTGTAGTGAACATGTCTGGTCACCGATTTCAGTATATTCATTTGCTGTGTGATTGAATTTTTTCTCTGTTATTCATGGCAGGTAAGAATTAATTATTGCCTAACACACATAACATGACACACCTTCAGACAAAAGATATTAAGTATGGTATTAAAGAATATTTTCTCTGTGTTTTTAACCTCTTTGGCCACTCATTCACAGCCTTGGCAAACAAGTGACAGTCCTTGCACTCAATGAGAAGACGCTTTAGTCACTTGTTACTAATCTTAAGGTTCTCAAAGACCAAAGAACTATTTTTCACAGTTTAGAAGTACTCTTACCCAGACTCAACATTAATAATAAAAAGCCCTAATAGACTGATCAGTCCTCTTGAAAAAGATGCCTCACCATATAGAATAGAAAACAAGAACTTCAGAGAGTAATGTCACTATCATGAACAATCAGAAAAACTGAGTCATCCAATACAGCTCTTTACTTAGGCAGATCCATCTGTTACCATCCTTCCTTTTAATCAGACACACTGTTATACGCTATTAGCTTTGTGAATGAATCTTAATGGTTTTAAATTCTTGAGCAGGAATATCAAGCATCAAACATTTGGCAGTGCTCACCTGTTCATTCACGTACTGTCTATGCATAACTTCCTAGGAGAGGACCTGGTTAGAGACCATCTTAAGAACCTGAACGTGCACAAGTCCATGGGACCTGATGAAATCCATCTGCGGGTCTTGAAGGATCTGAAGAATGAAGTTGCTAAGCCACTGCCCATCATATTTGAAAAATCATGGCAGTCAGATGAAGTTTCCGACTACTGGAAAAAGGGGAATATGACCCCCATTGTCAAGAAGGCAAATATGGGTGACCCAGGGAGTTGCAGACCAGTCAGTCTCACCTCTGTGCCTGATAAAATCTTGGAACAGATTCTCATGGGCTAAGGCACATGATAAACAACAAGATGATTGGTGACAGCCAGCATGGCTTCACTAAGGGGAAATCCTGCCTGACCAATTTGGTGGCATCCTATGATGGGGCTATGGAACTGAAGGGTAAACAGTTGATGTCATCTACCTGGACTTGTGCAAAGTGTTTGACACAGTCCCACATGACATCCTTGTCTCTAAATTGGAGAGACATCAGTTTGATAGATGGACCACTCGATGGATAAAGAACTGGTTGGAGGGCTGCATGCAGAGTTTTGCTCAATGGCTCATTATCCAGTAATGAGTGGTGTCCCTCAGGGATCAGTGTTGGGATCAGTCTTGTTCAACATCTTTGTCAGTGACATGGACAG
>JASSUY010015279.1:0-94860 GCA_032466535.1 Forpus xanthops
AACAGTGTATAAATACAGGTTTGTAGCGTAATAAATCGAGTTTGTTTTATCACTCATATTGAGTCGACTAACTGCTCCACCACTACCCTCTGGACTCTTCCTCACGAGTAACCCTCACCCTCCCTCGGGTAACCTTTACCCCCAGGACAAACTGCAACACTATTACTCTTAATTTTCAAATGTGTTGCTTTAGTTTAACAAATAGATACAGGCAAAGGCACTTACAGATGAGAATAACTTTCAAATATCACCTTTTCTAACTGATAAAAAGCTAGAATGAATGGGGTCTGGATTAAAGAGTTCAAATTAAACTCAGAGTTGTGGTTCAAGTTATTTTTAGCACAGCCTGAGTTCTCCAAGAAGTAGCATACTAACCCTAACCCAACTAAACACATGTCACTAATTTTGAGTTTCCAAAAACTGTCAGCATGTGAGAAATACCTGATTTAATAAGAGCTGGTAATTTGTTTATATGTATCCTTCTGCAGCTTCTCTTTAGAACCAATAAAATACTGATTATTATATATTTTTGGAGCTTTTAAGTTTCACGCATACATGAAGATTGCTATAAATCAGGTCTTTTGATTTTTGCTCAGGTCTCCTTAGCGATTACTTACATACATATTTATTTATATACTTTTTTTTATATAAAAGACCTCATTTATAGAATTCTATAAATAGAATTTTGCCATTCAGGAGGCAGCAATTATCTTTTCTTTCTTAAATAGGCTACTATCATATGGGGTGTGTATAGTTCCTGGTTTGATTATTGAGGGATTTCCATTGTTAATGGTAATTTACAATTAAGAAAGGGAAAAGAGTGGTTTTATTTTATTCTTTCTTTGTTGTGCTTCTAGCTGATTTTGAGAATTGTCTGCTTGAAGTGCTGCATTTGTGGCAAGGGGGATGGAATGGGTACACTTAGCTGCACTTTCAAAGCACTGACAGTGAGTGTCATCTCTATGTTAATAATATACATAGGTGATGAAATAATGACAGGGTTTTTCGTGGGTCATGAGGAGAATGGTTCATTGAAACTCAGTTGTCAGTGATGAAAAACATTTACAAATATTTTCCTTATTCCACAGCTTCCATTTGAAATGGAAATATATTACATCCAGCATGTGATGCTTTATGTTGTGCCCATCTATCTGCTGCGGAAAGGAGGTAGGTTGGCAATTTACTCTATACATACTGAATTGGTCCCATGCAGTGAAAAAGCTGTGCTGAATGGTTACCACAGGCTCTTACTCATGTTTTACCAATTTTCTCTGTGTTGTTAAGTAATAGTTTCCCATGTTAAGTTGGAGTTGCAACTGAGGTAGCAAAGACTTCTGTCAGGCAGTGAAAAGAGAATTAAAAAAGGTCTTTTGCCCAAAGAAATATTAAGAATGTATTGGCATAATGTGCACTCTCTTCCTGAGTAGCATCTCTGCCGTCTTGCAACATTCTTAAGTTGTTGTTGGAGTGTATTTTTAAGACTTCTGCCTTCTTAAATGCATCTTGAAGTACTGCAACTTCAAGTGAGCTGAAAAAAGTCGTTAGTATATCCCCATGTAAGATATTAGTTGACTAGTAAGATAAACTCCTGCATTCTGAAGCTCTAATGAAATGTAGTGACACATATTAATAAAATGAACTAGCTCGCTTCTTATATCTTCTGATAAGATACTGACTTGCATTTAGTCATGCTATAATAGTTCAGGAAGTCTGGGAATCCCAAATTGTTCCACTGGACAATGATTTTTCTAATTGCAGCTCCCGAGAAGGAAATGCAGGTGTTTATCTGGTGTGATGCTCTGTCCCCCTCTAGCGTTGACATGCCTCCAGCTGCATTTTCCAGCAGAGCTAAATTGTTTCATCCAGGAAATAAAAGATGATAATTTGTGGTCCATATGTTTAGTGGCCTTTAATGAAAACCCTCAGGCTGTGACATAAACATATGGGATACAGGTTAGCAAATGCACAGGACAAGCAGCATCAGTCTCTTCCATTCTGGTGAACCTGTTGTATTTTCTAGCAGCAGGTACTTAGAGTTCTTCACACCTACTGCACTATGGGTTTGTAACATTTTTGTTTTTCACTGCTGAGTGAAACCAAATAAAAATGATCCAAAGGAAAGCATGAAGTATAATACTTCAAAAGATCATTCTGTTTCCTTCTCTTACAAGAGAAATTTAGTTTTGATATGTCTTTGACACCTTAAAATTCTAGCAAATAATGCAGAAGTGCAGTATAGTTGTTGAAGTTACACAAACTCCTAATCATTGCAGGAGGAAGGTGGAGAGAGGGGGGAGGTGTAGAGAGCCATGTAGGTAATGACAAACCACATTCTTGTGATGTCAACTAAAACACTTCTTTTGATGGCCTTGAACTTCCTATATATCATCATTTTAAGGCTTTTTTTTTTTTTTTTGCTTTAAGGTTTGGCCTTGGAGGTCACTTGAAGTGTTCCTCAGACCTTTGTTGAGTTGGTTTAGTTTTTTGTTAGTTTTGAGGTAAAGGTTCTCTGTGTCCTTGGGTGCCTGTTTCCTGGAGCTGATAGGGCTGTATCTGCATTTGGAGGGCTTCGTGTTGCACGATTGTCCGTAGTGCCCTTTCCTACATTTTTGCCCTTTATTAGTTTACTGGTATTTGCTGCCATCTAATGTTAACTTGGTAGCAGTGACATTTCTAGAAGAACTTTGGCATCGGTTGAGACTGTCTTAGGCTGTGTGACTAATAACTGTTCCATTGCTTATGCAGCTGGTTCTCATCACCTGTCTGACTGTAATGCCTCCTTAGCAAAGCACCTGTGGACTTCTGTAGGAGTTATAGCTAGTGCAACAGGAAGACATAGTGCATGGAAAAATTACTCAGTTTAAAAACACTTGTTACTATGTTGTCATTTCACTAGCACCTTTGTTTAAAGTACCTTCTGAGCAGGTCACACCTTACATTCTAATCATATGTTGTGAAAATTGCTTTTTCATCACTGACATTGTTTGGCATGCAGCTTTATTTCTGGATTTAAGATAGAAATTTCTATCAGTGAATCTATGGAATACGATTGGGAGAAGTAATTGAAGGGTGGTAAAATTGAAAACATTAAAATTAATTGATTGCATATGGAAGTATATACCAAACCAGTTTTATTGGGTATCTGTCAATTTTACTGATGGCCTTAGTAGAAGCTCAAACTTTTCTCAAAGGCAGGTTGAGCAGAACACCTGAAGCAGAGCTGGTTTGTGGCTTACTGTACACAGTTCCAAGTTTATTGATGTGCTACTCGAGCATTGTACCAGTCATGCACACACATACAATTACCTGTTGGGGGGCTTCCTTTTGAAAGGAAATTGGATGACAGAAAGCAAGGGATGTAATAATTTATTTGCTTTGTCTTCCTGCTGTTCATTACAGTGGTGAAGACTGGTCATGTTGCACTGGCAGCATCATCCTCATATGCCCCCCGTGTAGGTACAGGGGCTTTGCCATGCTCAGATTCGAATTGATAGGAGAGATGTTCAGAACTCAGGCTGCAGTGTTACAGTGAACTCACTGAAGCTCAAGGATATATTCCCTCTTGGGGATTAAGACCTTTTTCTCTCTTCTTCTTCCCTTGCCTTCTCCTCTGTACTGAGTGAATACAGATTCCTGTATTTCTCTTTCTAAAACATTTTCTTTCCAAGTATAAAAATGCATATGCATGCCAGTCTATACAAATTCTTATGCACTGTGGCTCAAGTCTTTCTTGGCTACAATGAGGCTCTCATGCGAAATTAATGTGGTGTAGACGTAATAGGACAGCACAGAAGATTCATAACTCCAGGAAGTTCTTACCTCTGCAGTTGGCAACTTACTTGCTGAATGAATCTCGCCCTATATCACCTGTGAACCCTACCAAAACTTACAGTATGTGCCTGGGCAGGACACAGCATTCCTGAAATAGCTGAATAGGCTGATCCGGAGCTGTAAGGTACAGTTTTCTCTTGGCCTTCAGAGGTGAGGCCCTAGCTTCCCTGTCAAAACAGTACAAATGCCTTTGTCACTTCTGGATTGGTTTATTGTTGCATCAGATAAGTGCTAGGATTGGCAGGAGGGAGGTGCAATGAGTGAGTTATCAAGGTACAAGGAAGGAAAGAACCACGGCAGGGAAAATTAGATCATGGAATCAACCCCTTCATTGAAAAACTCCTCAAACCACATTCATCTACAGCTAAACTGATCTTCTGAGGCACATGAGTATACTCAGATAGTTATACTTCATTGTCCTGGGATAAAGGCTTAAGGAGATGACACCTCAGCATGTGTAATGCCTCTTGTAAGTGCCGTGAATATTGCAACACTGCATTAATCTGACCTTTTAAAATCAAGGCATTAGAGACCTTTGTTGGTGTTCAGGATAACTTAGTTTTTCTAATTGTATATTCTTAACAGAATGAAGAAAGAATTAAAATCTAGCTTGCACTGCATCAGCCTCAAAGACTCACAGTCCTTGCCTGTCTTGGTCCTTAAGGTAGCTTGGTCAGATTTTTGGATGGATTTGACAGGATTAGATGTGTACCTTATTTCAGAGCTTCAATTAGTATTGAAATTTGATCAAAGTGGAATTTTTATTTTCTGAATGCTGTAAGAAAACTGTATCATGCCACAACAGTTTGAAGTAAGAGTTAATTTATAGCAGCTCCCTATCACTGTGAGATCAAAAGAGAATCTCTTGTTTTGAGATTCCCAGCATTATTTAATGGAATTAATAACTTAATAAAACCGAAGAGGATGCGAGTGTTGAGGGTTTTTAGGATTTTGTCGCTTCAGGCAGCAATCTGATGTATGAACCTGTACCTGAAGTTCTAGGATGTCGGCTATGTTTAATTGGAGGCCCTTGTGTTAGTGTCGGGGCGGTCGTGTGGCGCTTGCACTTTAGCCTGCAGGGGGAGATAGTCTCCAGCATCCACTGTCGAGGTGGCTATGCAAATTATCAGCAGTCGCGCTTCAAATACAGGTTGTCCTCACTGTGGAGACAGTGAAATTGATTTGGTTGTATTTTTTTTTTTTTGGGAGGGGAGGTGGGCAAAATCTTCTTTTGGAGTCAAAACTGGTAGCAATGGCATTGCAAATTCTGGACAGTCCTATGGTCTGACCACATGTATTTTAAAAGCTGAATGACTGTTGTGCAGCTGTGCAAAGCAAAGACATATACACCCTAAAAAATCAAGTAGGTGAGTTGTTTTCTGCTGGTACAGTTGGATTTTTCAGCTTATAAGGCAGGTGCTATATCTTGATAAACAATAAAGAAGCTGCCGCTTTGATTCCAGTCATAAAGCCCTTTACTTTTTTGATCCAAGTACCTTCAAAAATGGCAACAGAAGAGATGAAGTTCTATGGCACTGTCAGAAAGTCAGTAGAAATTGATTATTTCTTTTTTTGGCCCTTCATGGAGAATGACTCTATCACACTTCAGCAGATGGACAGAAGGAGCTTTCTGGCTTTGTTAAGGGCACTGCAGTGTTTCTCCCCTATTGAGAAGCTGGACAAAGTTGTTAGATGTAGAACATAGATACCAAGTACAGATGAAAGGGTCATATTTGCTGTGTCTGTAAACTAGGAAAGTGCAATCGAAGCATTTGGGGATCTAAACTTGTGCTTTCCATTGGCTTCAAGAATTTGCTGGCAAGGGGTAGGGGGCTTACCACATTTAAAGATATTTCAAGCTGTTGTACTCTTTCTCAGCCACTTCTTCGCTTTTTGACACTTGACTGTATTTAGATATACCTTTTCTTAGTTTTTAAATGGAGCTGTAAAGCAGACTTTATTATATACCTTAGTGGTAATGCAGGAAAAAATCACTATGTACTTGACCATAGCTAGGACTTTAGTTTATCTCCATCCTCAGTGAAATACTTGATAATGTAAAGTACAGCTCTTCCACTGAAACTCCCGGAGACCTGTTAACTCTTGCGTGTTATTTTGCTACCCTCCTGCTGCCAGCTTCCGTGTTCTTATTTCCAGCTTTACCTCCTGAATCTCCTGTATTAAATGTAAATGCCTGGTTCACTGCCTGGCTGTGCTTGGATTATGGCATGTTGAGCAGCAGGGAAGCTGTTGTGTTCAGCAGCTGGAGGTGTATGCTGTTGCTCTGCCTGCAAGGCTAATGCTGCAGTCTCTCTTCTAGCTTGATCATTTCAGGACAATAGTGTTAGATTATTTAAGAGAGCCACAGAAGAGGAAGAGGGGACATGTCTCTGTCATGTGACCCTTCCTTTGAAGTGGTGGGGGCTCTTATGACATGCTTAAAACTAAATAAGGAAGTTAATGTGGCATCCTCTGACTGGGCCAAGGACCTGTTCTCAGAGACAGAAGTTTAGAAGGGTATGTACTGGTATATGGAAGAATTACCACTATATGAAGGAAGAGGGAGAACTGCTGCTGCTTTATGGAATATAAAGAATGGTTCCTGAGAGGAGCAGAAAATGTAATACCTCTGCCTGAGCTGATTCTGATGAGACTAGCTGGCATCGAGGGAAATGGAAATCTCCTGGCACAAGGTAGTGTTTTGGAATCTACACAGATTCAGAACAGCTGTAGGGGAAACAGTGGTTTTCAGTCTCATCCTCTTGACAACATTTTTTCTGTTTTCCCCTGGAAAGGAAGTTTTGTCTCTAGGCTGGTTCAATAGGCTTCACTATTAGAATTAAATTAACCCTTCGATCAAGGGAACTAAAATGCAAATAAATTTGCTTTCACATTTTTATAAACTTGAAGATGAAGGAATGGTAATAGTTGCTTTGAGAGTGCGTTGGGCTGGAAAACTGGAAAAGCTCTATCAAGTGTAGTGGGAATGAAAGTGAGGCATTAAGTAGGAGAAAGATTATTTTGGTACCCTACTAAATTAAAAAATTGTACTGCATTTAGGCTCTAATGCTTAACTCAAACAGGGGAGTTATTTTTTCCTGCAACATGTTTTCACCAAATACAAAATAAGTATTATTTTCTATTAAAGCGTGTTCAGATTTTTACAAGCCGGTGTTTTGAGAACTTCAAATAAAAATAATAGTTCATAAGAACGCTAGAACGAGCACAAGGCATTGGGAGAAGCAATGTAAATGAAATTGAGTCTCTTTGTCAATGCTGAGTATTTTAAAGCCATGCTTCTACTTCCAAATTAACTTGCCATGTTCAAGGTCAACAAATTCTTGTTGCAGGAGCAGACGATGAACCCCAAACCCTTCAAACTATATGAAATCCTTCCTATAAATGCTATTGAAATAATGAAGCTTCAATTGAAATAGCTACTGCCATGCCATTTCAACACAAGAGCAAATAAACAGCCTACTTGGATGACCCTGGTTTGGGAATGGTCTCAGTTACCCGGGGCATGAGGATTTTTTTAGATAAGTGCCAGACTGGCAGTTGGATTAAGTTTTGAAGAGCACTTAACACAGAAGAATTGCATGAGATCCTTAGTGAACAGAGTAGTGAAACTCACTTCTACCTATGGAAATTAGTTTCCTATGTAAGCAGCAAATAGCTTTTGCCGAAGGCAGCACAGGCCATTCAAGCAGCCACTCAGCTGGGTCTCAGTTTCCCTGCTTGTAAGTTTCTGTTAACTGACTGTGTACTTCAATACACTGCAGTTTGCCACCACACTGCTCCCTTAAACAGGCATCTGCCGAATAGCAGGACTGTAGAGTAATAAAATCTATAGCCATTATTTTTTCTGCTGACAAATGTATAGAAAATATCCCAGGTATGAGTTTAAAATGAGTTTCCCAAAGCACACTTGGAAATCCAGAGCAGTCTGAAGTGTTTTTGTGTAGAGGTCATTGTTTTATTTTTGTCCTTTGATGTCCAAATAATGATACTGCTGAAAACCACACTGTTATTTTCAGGATTGTGAAGTCTAGCAAGGAGGGCTTTTACTATTACAAAGTGAAACCAAAAGTCTGTAGAGGGCAAGAGCTGTTAATGGATTTTTGTAAGTTTTGCAACAGAGGATGTAGCAGAGTGAAATTCTGTGCTGGAGGAACCAGAACTTTCCTGAGAGACTTCTGAAGTACGATTCCCTGATGAGATTGAAGCTGGACATGAGAAGCTTGAGTTCAAAGCCAGATTATGTCACTGATCTGTTTTGTCACCTCATGCAATTTCCTCACTCTTTAAGGGACTGCTTTTGTCCCTTCAGTCTTATTTCATAGCTGGGTTCACAGGTCTACTTTAGTGTTTATACTAGGCAAGTGTTGTGGCTTAAGCCCCTCAGGCAGTTCGCTCACTCACTCCCCCCTTTTTCTTCCCCCGGTCCTAGGGGAATGGAGTGGAGAATTGAAAGAATGCAACTCCCACGGGTTGAGATAAGAACAATTTATTAATTAAGTTATAACACAAATCACTGCTGCTACCACTAGTAATAATAATGACAAGGTAAATACAAGGGAAAAGAATGCAATTGCTCACCACCTGATACTCAGCCTGACCCAGCAGTGAGCCCCCCACCTTCTGGGTCCCTGCCCTCCATTTTTACATCCTGGGGATGACGTGCTGTGGTATGGAATACCTCTTTGGTCAGTTTGGGTCAGGTGTCCTGTCTCTGCTTCCTCCCAGTTTCCCCTCCTCCCTGAGAGCATGAGACTTAGAAGGTCTTTGGTCAGACCAAAACATTACCAAGCAGTAACTGAAAACGCTGGTGTTATCAGTGCTGTTTCCAGGCTGAAAGTCAAGAACACAGTTCTGCATCAGCTACCAAGGAGAAAAATGACTGCTACTGCTGAACCCATGACGGGAAGTTCATGTGAAACCAGTGTAGCCCTACTCTGCCAGTTCCTGGCAGCTTCTTTAGATATCTTATTTGAATTTTATCTTATGTTTTATGTCTATGTTAAATATGCACCTTAAACTGCTAAGACAATAGAAAAAACCTGTTTTCTTTACTACACAGCTGAGCACAAAGCATTTCTGTATAGTTTGCCCAGGTCACATAAACTTGGTTCAGCCAAAAATAGAGCCGTGGTCTCCTGAACTCTGACACCAAGGTTGCTTGCTTCTTCTCTTGCTCTCTGTAATGAAAAACCATATTCAAGGTGGTGTCATGTATCTGATGTTTTCAGGCAGTGGAGTTTAATGAATATCATTGCTATTAAAGAACCGTCTCCAAATAGGATACCAGCTCTTAGCTCATGGCTCCTGAGTGTTTGAAGAATTACACGGTTGTGAATTTTTCCTTTAGCTGTAGAACATTTCACTTTGAATTAATCATGTACAGTTCTCTTTTACCTTTGGGTTTTGCTTACACTTGAGACATTTCTGATCTTCACCTTCCCACTGGATAAGGAATCTTATAAGCTGCTTTGTTTTCAAAGTAGCTTCTCTGCTCATATTTCTCATGGTTGCACCAAATCACAGCTGGCTTACTAAAGCATAGTGTGCAGTTGTTTCTTGGGTAATTACACTAACACTGTTGCTCATTAAAGTCATGAGGTGCTTATGTGCTGCTGTCATTCAAGTGTATAATCAACTGTGTACTAGCAATAAGGAAGCTGTGTTACTGTGAGTGGACAATGAATAGATGGACAGTTTTAGACAATAAAGTAGTATTTAAATTATTTCAGGTAGTTACTGCAAAATCAATCTGCAGTGGCATGATGGAAGAAAACTATGCAGAAAAGAATTGTAAAAGGGCAACAGGGGTTGAAAAAGGACCCCTAGAGATTTTAAACCTGAGATAGGATGCACTATTCTATGGTGATGTGGCAAAGCAACTAACAGCACTTATGTGCTTTTATCTACATATGATACCATATGTAGGGTTACTTATACCAGTTTTACTGTGGTGAGAGTTCTGTCATATGTAGCTACACATGTGTAGTTATTTGAGCTCTCAGTAGCATTTTACAGTATATGCTGAAGTCTGTAGTTACTTCCTGGTAATTAAAGCATGTGCCAGATAGCAAAGGCTGATATGAATATTGCACTCTGTACTGTAAGCTATCCTTTGAGTACTGGATGCATGTTCCTATATTTGGTAGTAGCTAATGGATCATAGAGCAAAGACAGATAAAAATTGTCAGTATATTTTTATAATTGTCTGAAACTCTGCAACTTCTTACAGCAGCTGAGCAGCATGACATAGGGCATCTGTTGTGTCCCTAGGTTATTAAAGTTGTCAGGAAAATAATGTGTTTTCCTCACATCTTACACTGAAATTTTCATGCCTGCTAGTGTGAGTCTTGAGGTCTCTAAACTGGTTTTGTGTTTGCCTTATGATGTTTGAATACCTAATTCCAAAAACAGTCTTGTAGCTAAGGGTACTTTTATTGCATCTAATTCCTTTGGTACACTACACATCATGTCACATTGCTTGTTGTCAGGAAGTTGACAAAACCTAGTTTCAAGAGGAGAGAGAAAGGTGAACCTGGTGATATCTATGATATCTGCTACTTTGTTTGAAGGGATAAAGTATTTTACAGCATCTGTGATATCTACTTATGATAAAATTGTTGTGTATGTCTGAAAACATCTCCAAAGCAGTTTTCAGTTAAAAGCACAGTCTGTCATTATGGATTGACTACTTTCTACAATTCTTTTGTTCCTAGGCATGATTGGTGCAAGTTACTTTCTAGTAATTATTACAAACAACTGTAAAATTAGGAAATGGCAATTAGGCTGTGCTCTAATACAGTGCTGTGTTCTGCATGCTGAACTCGTAGCCCCCATGAGATATAGGTATATGGATAACCTGATTTTCAAAGATTCACTGTATTCCATTATGTTAAAGTAATTTAGTACTTCAGTGGTAGAAGAAAGCATAAGGTAAAAATCACTGGTGTTGGTGAAAAATAGGTGAGCTGAATGAAGTAACATATTGTGTATTTTATTGCTGGACCACAAGAAGGGAAGACTCTGTTGAGAATGCTCCAGGTAAGAAACAAGGCTCTCAGATATTATTGCAAAGATGGAATTGAGTAGGTTATCAGCTATAGCCAGATACCTTAATGTCCACAGAACAGAAGAGAGAGGATTATTCATGAGTGTTTAATGGACACAGCAGTTCAGCTGAGCACTAATGTATTCCTTTCTTTTCAAGGTATCTACACTCCAGAACCACTCTGCAATTTCTGGTGGGCTCTTTTATCCACGGGGTTTATGTTTGTATATCATTTTAGCATCTTACAGATTCTGGGCTTGGTAAGTAAATAAAGATTAATAAATGGATAGTTTGCAAGTACATTCAAAGTTTATGGCTAGTTTATATATGGATAAGTCTGCTTGCATGCAAATTTTTAATTGCATGTTCTAATGAGCATTTGTATCGTATCTCACAAGTATCAGTACAGTATTTCATAAATTGGTTATGTACATACATAAATCCATCTATTAAATGAACAACTGAATTTGGATCTGCTTTCCTTGTGAAAGCTGCCCTGTTTGTATTGAACGAAAGAGCATCACACAAACAGTTTTGATTATGAAGGTAATTTCAAAATTACCATTTTAGGCGTCTGAATTGCTGCAACACAAGAATAGTGTTAATTTCTAAATTTGTTGTTGCTTTCTCAGGTTACAGAAGTGAATTTGAACAACATGTTGTGCCCAGCTGTCTCAGATCCTTTTTATGGGCGCTGGTATCGAATTTGGGCATCTGGACACCAGACTGTCATGACCATGACCCATGGGAAGCTTGTAATCCTACTGTTTTACAGTGCTGTCCCCATCTTTAAATGTAGCATGGACTTGCTTAGACTCCCAGCTAAGAAAATAGACTGAAATGTCTCCTCACATAGTAGTACGTACAGGAAGCAGATATACTGGAAAACAAAGAGGAAGGATGAGAGGACAATGGGTTTATACTTCTCCCCACAGTTTATTGCCTCAGAAACACCTCTATAACCAAGTGAGGTTTTTTTAACTGCTGTTTCTCACTGCCTGTTGCCAATGGCAAAATTAGTGGCCTTATTCTGGAAAAGGTTCATGTTTTATACATTTTGTGTAGATTACAGTAGAATCTTGCTAAGCCACCATTGAAAATGAGGCCAAGATCTGTCCACATTCCAGCAAAGACAGTGGCAGTGCTACCTCGTTTTGACTTATTTTCCATTAAATATAAGTACACTCATAGGGTAGGAAATTAAGGAACACTCCAGTGGTGTTGAACAGGACACATGTTGATATGCATCATCTTGGCTTAACTCTTAGCACTTGGAAGTTGCAAAATGATCACAGTGGAATGGTGTACACTTGATCTCCCAGTCATAAGTGCAAAACAGGGAGGTTCTACTATGTTTGTTTAAGCTGGTTGAAAATATTGGGGATCAATGACTCATTCAAAAATATGCTTTTTGATTGACTATTGAATTTCTAAGCTGCTGTGGATGAATATCTGTCTGGCTGAGTTCCATCAGGTTTTGATGCTTTGGAGATGCTTTTATTTGAGTGAGTGGAAAAATACCATTTTAAAACAGATTCCAAAGACCATGTTACATATAAGCTATGATGAGATATTTCATCCACTGTTCTGACCTGATTTTGAACAAAATATTGTTTTTTTTCACTTAGCTTGGACAGGAGAAGGAGTGGAGATACAAAGGGCAATGTTAACTTTAGAGGTTTTTTTGGATTTTTTTTTTTTTGTTTTTTTTTTTGTTACTAGCTTTTGAAACATTCCTCCTCTGTATTATACAGTGATTCTGGCTCAGTAGAGTGGTTAGTGAAGAAAAAATGAAACAATGTTCTCTCTCCACACCTCTAATACATTCTTTATACTGATTTCAAAATACAGACATAAAAAGGAACATCAAATCAATGCAGGCCTCTACTGAGAAGAAAGTGTTCCAGTTTACTAGTATGACTGAATCTTCCTGTCAACATATCTTTTGGAGAACAGGATGTAGATAGAATGATAAATAGTAAGCTGTGTGTACTTGTTCAATTTTTTCAAGGCTAGAGGAGAAACTGTTGGGTAGAAAGATGGGAAACCTTGAGTGTGTTTCTCCTGATGGTTGTGAGCCTCTTATGCAGACTCTTGTATTTCAGGGCTTCAGGAATTTTGTTGTACAGAAGTTTATTGCAATTTATAGATTGTGTTGTCAAAGCTGTGACTTGTAAGATAAAACCATCATACCTCCTCCAGCTGGGTCACCTGAAGAGATATTTGATACATTGTGAAGTTAAGGTACAGTCATTTATACCTCAAGAAGGAAAAATAAGAATGAGAAGTGGTTGGCTTTTTTTGTTGTTGTTTTTTCCTTTCTCCTTAAATGTTTTATGGTGAGGGAACAAATGGCAACTTCAAATATTTTTACTCCATATGATTAAAGAAAAGGATAAATCAAAGATCTACTGTCCCACATTCTAATTTATAAACTAGTTTCTGGCTTTCCTCCATGCCTTGCAGTGTATGTAGATACATCATAAATATACTATACTCCCAGCACGAGACCATGTGACATATATCCAAACTACCCATCATGTATAGCTTGACTTGGTTATAAAGACTGTATGGCTCCTTGTGTTTTTAATCAGAATTCCGAAAGCAAAGCGCCTGACAACAGCTACCAGCACTCACAGTTACCTGTCAGTTGTTGAGCTTTCAGATGTCTAAGTATGTAATGAATTAAATTATATAGTAGTCCCACTGCTGCCTCAGTAAAGCAGGGCTTATATTGCTTGTGGATTGGGGCCTAAAGAAGAAACGTGTTGGTGTTGAAGGCCTGAATCTGTGGAGTCAGCTCTGTCACTGACTGAGCTGCTAAAGTGATAGAAGCTGTTGCTGTTTATTCAGCAGATTCAGTATTCCCTGATGAAATACTGGGTGTTGTTGGGAGATGCTGAGATGCACAATGCTGGATTATAAAATAGTATGTCCCCAGTTAATGTACTTCACGGAATAGCTGAATGAAACATACAGTGATTCTTCCCTCCCCATAGTTACTGTCAAGTGTATGATGACTTATTTATTTACTGAAGAATTTGGCAAAATATCTTATGTCGGATTCAGTCCTATTAAGAAGAAATGCTTGGTATCACAGTAGAGTGACTTTAGCCACATTTTGCAGATGGCTTTTAGCATTATTATTTGCTTAATTTTTATTTTAAGAATCTTACCTTGTTTGAAATCTTTTCTTCAAAATATTGTAGCTTCTGGAAAAGAATCATGTGAAAAGTAGCAGCTTTTTTTCTCTTTTTTTTTTTTTTTTTTTTTTTTAACTCAGTATTTCCTCTCTATATTCATATGCTTCAGGGTATTCTAAACAATTATGAAACAGCTGCTGTTTTCCATCACTGACCACCTCTGGTCAATGAAGACTGCAGAAGCATTTAAATAAGCTCAGGTGTCTCGCTCACTGCAGGCTGTTTGCTTGGAATACAAAATAGGAGCTCTTCTGACTAAAATTCAGTAGCAGGAATGGTAATGGAATACAGCTGACATGAGGGAGATCGCTGGGGCATTTTGGATGAAAAGATTCTTGGTGTAGTTGTACCACTTGTGTGATTTGACTTTGATAGCAGAGCCACTGCAAGTGGTCGCTCCTGCCTTCCTCCCACTCTGTATCACAGATGTCTCAGTCTCTGTGCTGTACTTTTCTCCCTTAAGCTGGTCCAGTTGTTTTGAGTCACACTAGAAACTTCAGCCATTACTTCACAGCATGGAGTGTTCTGACAGAACTGCTCATCAGAGCCAGTGGGACACTTACATTTCCCCTCCAAACCATACCAGTGCAGGTTCTGGAGCTTGTAAAATTCTTCTGTACCAAATTGAGTTGTTTAAATGTTTAACTGAACATGGTAATTCAGCAGAAATCTAGAGAGATAAGCCAATTTCTACACTTAGCAAGAATTTTAGAAGTATTTGAGCTGCTATAAAAGAGTTGAATGCTGCAAGTGAAGTCAGGCAGAAGGGAAGGCAGTAGAACCTCCACCTCTTTGATAGTCAGCTATTGCTTTTTTGCTTGTTTACAACATCAGTGAAGCTGGCTGAGTTAGAGCAGAATCATTTAGGTTGGAAAAGACCTTTATGAACATTGAGTTCAACTATGAACTTTACACTGCCAAGTCCATCACTAAGCTGTGCCTCTATGTGCCACATCTATGTGTCTGTTAAATTCCTCCAAGGATGGTGACCCAGCCATTTCTGTGGGCAGCCTATTCCAATGCTTGACAACTGTTTTGCTGAAGAAATTTTCCCTATTATCTAATGTAAGCTTCCCGTGGCATAACTTGAGGCCATTTCCTTTTGTCCTATGGCTTATTACTTGGGAGAAGAGACTGACATCTACCTCATTACACCTGCTTTTCAAGTAGTTGTAGAGAGTGCGCTTCCTTTGCTCCAGGCTAAATAACCCCAGCTCCCTTGGCAGCCACTCAGAAGACTTGTGCTCCAGATCCTTCTCCAGCTTTATTGCTCTTCTTCACCCTAGCACCTCAATGTCTTTCCTGTAGTAAGAGGCCCAAAAGTGAAGTTATTCCCTCCATTTCCTCGCCCCTTTTTGAAAGCTTTTCAAACTTAGTATTTCATTTTAATTTATGATATGGTGCGACAAAAGATTGTGTCAGCATAGCTGGAACACAAGCTTCAGAGAAAGTGAAGAACAGGTCAGAATGGGAGCAGAAAGAGAATGAATTTCTGAAGCCAGTGTCTTGGAACTTCACAGCCTGTATTCCTCAGCTGCCTCTGGTGTCTGTTTGGAATATGCATCACACAGAATTTGTTCGACGTGCAGGATATTGGTTTGAATGGGAAAGCAGAATAGTTCATCTCCAAAGGGGTTATTTGTCCTCTTCCCTGGCAGAGGCTGATTTTCTTTTCCCAGAATGGTTCATTTTATATGGATGATCTCTTTGCTTGCTTTTATGCTTATGTATCTAGAAATTAAAGAGCAAAACTCTACTGCTTTTGTCGACAGCTAATTGGCATTTTCTCTTGGGATATTCTGCACACTATTGATGTCAAGATAACTTAAAGCTGTTGCCCAATACCTGGTGATGAGATTTTCCCATAGCAGCAGTGCAGTGTACAATTGGAAGGGTCCTCCCTGGTCAAATGTTCCAAAATCTTTTGTCACAGTGCTAACAATTATGAAAACATGAGCAATAGCTATGGGGCAGAGCAGAAGGTGGACCACAGAGCCGGACAACGCATGGACTTATCAGAGAAGCTGGTATGTGTCGAGGTGTCTACCTCTCTTTAGTATTGTAGGCACTTCAAATTTAAGAAATAAGGACTGATGAAATCGATTACTCTTTCTGCCAGTGAATAACCGTTTCAAATTTGCCTCCAAAAGTTCACATAAATGAAGCATTATCAACTACAATAAACTTGTTTACTGATGGGTTTATTTATGCAGCCTTACAGTAAGTAGCCCTCTAAAGCAGGAAAGTCAAATTCCTGCACCCACCATAACATCTGGCCATTCACCTGTGATAATGAGGTTGTTGTGTCAAGGCTTTAGTTGTCCAGGATACATGTGGTGCTGTTCTTCCTGGATTCAGACAGCTTGCAGTATTTTAACTATTTGTTTGCCATTCTCCTATTTAAGCACCAAAGAAGAATTTGCATCTTGTTTCTTTCAAAGGGTTAAAATTAATGGCTCTTGAGCATGCTCGTGTAAATCAATGAAAAGCCACAGTCTATGAACACAACTTGGTTTTGATTCAGCATCTTGAGGCTTGATACATACTGCTTATAAGCAAAGGCTCCCTGTGCTTAAGCAGATGCTGCATTGCTGAAGTTGGGAGACAAGAAAAGTCCCTCCGTTTGCATACGTTAAGATTCTAGAGTACCTCATTGTAGATTTATCCATCTGTTTCTGGCCACAGTCAGGGTTTTGATATTTCTGTATATTTGATATCATTTTGTAAAGCCCAGTTGTATTTTTCTTTCCAAAATGGCTATCTGCAACTGTTAAATTACTGTACTTTTATGTCTTAAGTCTTGCATACAAACCCCAGGTGTCTGTTTTCTATGCATCTATAGCTGATGGAAAATATAAATGTGCTGGTGGAAAATATAAATGTGCTGGTTTTCTCAGCATTGCCATTGTTCACTAGAGGTGGTTTCTTAGGAATTATGTTAGTCCTATTAGTTAACAAAGCTCTGAAAAGGCCAAAACCCAAGAAGGCGCATGTCAGCCCTGTTAGGAGGCAAAATGTTTCTGTGGGCAGACAAGTCAACTTTGATGTTTTCATTTTTACAGTGACAAGACTTATAACAAACCTGTTGATTTTTGTGACTGTGTACTGAAAGTGATACTGCTGTAAATCTGTCTCGCAGCTTTTAGTGTAACTTAGTCAAAACCAAGCTGTTTTTTAAATGATTTTATTTTTCTTCAGGGCCAATTTTGTACTTTTTTTAACTTATTTCTGCATTTCCTGAGTCATTCTCTCAATTCTGCAGAGGACGAAGCAGGCAGAACAGTGAGTATGCCCACACCACTCTTGCCATCCAGGCTGTGCTTGGGAGCGGGGCTCAGGCACTCCCCTGAAGCACAAAGCAGTCTTGGGAAACTTGCAGTTCTAGTTCTGGAACTCTCTAGTTCAAACATGGCATTATCCAGGCACAGAATGGTATGGCAAGGGTGAGTATGGATGTGGAGAGGCTTAACTGCCCGCATATGCTGTTAGTTCTGAATAATTTGTAAGAATGTTATAAATTTTGTAAACTTTTTAATGTGCTAAAACTTGGTTATGAGATAACATTTACAAATAAGGGGTAATTTGTGTACTTGGTTTTATATTTCAGTCTGATGGTATTTTTTGTTGTTGTGCCCCGAGCTCAGATTGCTGGGCAAATAGTTGTTAAACTTTGAATTAAAACAAATAAATGCATTTTAATGGATACTGTACAGTTTTGTTATCATTCTAATTGTGCCAGGCACTGAGCCTGTCTTGCTTAAGATTTCTTGAAACTAGATAAGAAAACCAAATTGACTTTGCACTTCAGTTTATAATATTAACAGAGTGATGAAGGGATTTTATTATTAGATAGCTAGTCATCAAATCGGGTAAGAATATGGATTCTCCTGCCTTAAGCAGTCTGTACTACTAGATGTAGTCTACCTTGTGTGTAGCAGTTCCTGTGAGAATGATTACCAGGATTCCTGGAAGCTTTAAGCATTGAAGTATGACCTATTTCCTTTTACCTGTCAATCCACATGCCAAGCCTGAGTTTACTGGCAGACATCACTGTAGGACGTTAATCCTTTAATCACTGTTTAAATATTCCCTGTCCATGACTTCAAGTAAAGAGCTCAGGAAACAATATTACAGTATGATGATGCTTTCTGTATGCTTTCTCCACTGTTCTTCCCACAACCTTGGCAGTGTCTTTTAGCTCCTGTTCTATGTCACTTTAGTAGAAAATTGTAGAACATGTACAGAACTCTTTAGCTCAAAGCTTTGTTCTGAAAGGTCCTATAATTAAGGTACTCAGACAACCTCATACCATAGATGATGGCAAATTAGTTTTATGCACTTCTGAAATTTTTGTGGCTATAGTTTAAAAATACACTGAAATAGACTGCAATGATGTGACCCAGTAAATCTCAGTCAAGCAAGTTATTTTCTTGTGTAAGATTCCCGGCAAATACTGTTCCTGTAAAAAGAACATACTGGATGTGCTGCCTCTATTATATGTGCTTTATAAAAGTTTGACGTTCTTATGCAGCTGGGGACCAGAACCAATTCTCCAGCTTCATTTCTCTTCAGTAGTATAAAGACTGATACAATAGCTTAAGTAGAAATGTAGTGTGAAGTGCTTTATGGAAACCTGGGATGAACTAAGCAAGCAATTTTCTTTTTCAGGCACTGCTAATTGTCCTCTGCATGACTGTATAGCTAATTGTAAGTCAGCCATTCATTGTTTAATGCCAACATATATGTAAGAACAAGCAAGTTTCCACCCCTGAAACATTATTAATGTTCAGTACTATTTTGCTAGTTTGATTTTTATAGCATGATAACTACAGAGCTGGAAACTTTTCGTAGGACATTTTAACTAGCTGTACATCTCAGTGGAATGGGAGGTTTAGGTAAGTTTAACCCAATTCGGACTAATGATACTGTTGCAGGTGAGTGTTTTAGGTCACTTGAAGAATCGCTGTCAAAGGTATTAGCAAAAGCTGAGGGTTTTCCTGCGCTACCTCTCTTGTGTAAGATGTATTCTTACATAGGTGATCAGGTAGGTTTAAATGAAGAGATACCAGCCTGCATTGATAGTTCCACTTGTTTGAGAGACCATGATAGATTGAACAGCACTTGTTGCTGGCCTGTATATTTGGTGGCAAAATCTCCAATTTTAGGAATTTTAGGGGATAGAAATTCTCTTTTACAGTCACAGCGGATGCCAAGTGAGGAGTGGTAGATGTTGTACCAGGCTCAGAAATGTCTGTTTTCAATTTAAATGATAGTCCTATGTCTTTATGAGACCAGAGGCAGGTTACAAAGCCACACTGTAGTAAGGTAAAATTGTACCAATAGGCTATTCTTTCAGAGGTGCAGAGTTTTGTATCTTCAGTGTCTGAAGTGATGCTGCACACAGAATTCTCAGTTGCTGTCTCATGGATAGAGCCATTGGTCACCCAACGTCCTATTTTAATATCTTTCCCTTTCATTCTCCAAAGTCAGGGAACTGCATCTTTGTCCCAGCTCCATTCATTTTCTAAGTGTACTTTGTTCTGTGCATGACCATGATGGAAAGATTCAAATGTCCCCTACTGGAGTATATTCCCATACTTCTGGTGCACTTAACACAAATTTTGAGACCCTGGCTACTCCAGGGGTTTTTCAGTGAGACTTGAGTCTTCGAAGTGGGGATTACTGCTGTTGTGATAGGTTTAGTGATTCTGAGATACTGTTCCTAGTGTTACATTGCATCCCTTTACAGCGTTCCATTTGCATGATATTTTAATGTCATAATGTCACTTCACTATGTTCTGTATTGAGCAGTGACTTACATTACAGCATTTTCTATATGGCATGTAAGAGTTACTGTGAACAGTCATAACATTATATCTGTCCATTATCAACATGTGCTTGGGTTTCACAAGTCATGTTTGTGTCTAATTTCCTGACAATTGAATGGAGACAGGTGGGCATCTGTGGGGAAGCAAGTAGTACCTAAACCTTCAACAGCAGTAGGATGATGTGGTTTTGCTTTCACCTTGGAAGAGGCTGCAAGACAAAAAGTTAAACCAAACTGGATTTGGTGGTTTTTTTTCGGACACATTACCCCATTAGAAAGAAGGAAAAATCCACTGTGCACTAATTCTGTGGTTTGCACCATTTTAACAACAGCTTCCCAAGCGAGTGGGCCACCAGGTTTAGTTACCAAAGACACAGTTCCAATTGTGGTAAATTTACCATAACAGCTTGTCCTGGTTGTAATGCTATTGGATATTTTCTTTGCTAACAGGTAGAGCATCAGGTTCAGCTTTTGCAAAGACTGTTCACCTCAAAGGCTCCCAGTGGGCCCATCCTGATTATTCACTTGGTGAAATACTTTGGAAAGCTGAGTATCCCATTGGGCCTTGTGTGGCTTAAAGCTCTTTCTGAATAAGCCATTATCTCTTTTTACCATCCCATTTGACTGGAGGTAATAGGGGACATGGAGTACCCACTGAATTTCTTCTTGCCCATTCTTGTACCTCCTTGCATGACAGATGTGAGCCATTATCACTTTGGATGGTTTCAGGACTAGGGAGAAGGTATTATTCTGTACCTTCCCAAGTAAAAGCAAACTTCTTTTTATCCTCCTCACAGGGATAGTAAAGAGCATACCCTTTACATCTAGCATTGCTATCCATGGGTATCCAGCTGCTTGTAGTGTGGCTGTTGGCATTGTGGTACTAGACACTACAGCTGTTAGTGGGACTGTGTTGTCATTTGAGTGTCAGTAATCAATTGTTAGTCACCATCTCCCATCTGGTTTTCATACTGTGGATTATATAGGGAGTGAGTTCTGGAAATCATCTATTCTTTCTCCAAATCAGCTCTGATTTTGGAAATTCCATTCTGTGCTGCAGCAGAACCCTGCTATTGTGGTACATTAAAAATCTTGGAATCAGGGAGTGCAGGTCCTGCATGCACTGTAGCTGCCTGATATGTGTCAGGATTAGGGTTGACATCTGAACTCGAAGGGCATATGCTGCTCTCCAGCAGGTGTCAGGTTCAAAACATGAAACCCCCAAGTATTTTCATTGTGATCTTTAACTGCAAAGCCAGTAGACAACATGTGCTTCTCATGCGCTTCTCATGCCCATGACCCACAAATTAACTAACTTTTGTGGTTTGGTAAGTAACACTTGCTTCATGCATTCTAGTGATTTTCACCTTTTGCCATCTGGGTCATACAGATAGGCTTCCTGTTGCATTATTACTGATGTCTGTGCCCTCACATCAATTAGAAATGTCACCAATTGTTATTAAAGACCAAGTGGGATCAATGCACCCATACGCTTAATCCCTCCTTGTGTTCTGTATGTATTGATTTCATCTCATTTTGCAATTAAGTAGGGTTTAAGAATTACCAGGGCTGCTCCAAGTAGGGGCGTTAGCACTGCACCATCAACTGCGGTTGATACTGGGATATTGCTGGATTCTCATTTATGCATGGCTGGTATGAAGGCAGCTTTTGTTATGGCTGTAGAGAGCTCTTGAATGTGATCTCTCTACATAGTCAAGAGATCTTCTGGAGTTTGTGCAGGGTTTGCCTTGCTCCATGGTATCTTTTCCCCTAGCTCAATAAGCTATCCTGCTGGTGACACAGTGGGATCCATTTGCAGGGTCAGGTCAATTTAAGATAACTCCTGGACCCCAAAAGCCATTTGCTCCATCTCAGGCAGACTTACCACAAAACCTGTTTCAGCTGTTTCCAGTCTCCTGCCATGTTTTTCCTGTCAGTTTGCCAATTGTAACAGATCCCAGGGAGTGACTCCTACAGTTTATCACGGAGCACCACCCTCAGGGTCCTTCAGATTGTTTCACTTATGGGTTTGGCTTCATACTAGGGGGATTTGGGGGAAACAAAGAATCATCTTCCCCCAGTTCACAATTGTTGCGGTTACCCCATGTGCTTCTATCCAGTTCTTCAGGGGATACAATGAATTTTCTGAGGTGTGCAATGTCTGTGGAATTGGAAGCCCATGTAAGCATCATCTTGACCTTCTCTATCAACTTCTGTTTTTTTCTCCTTTTCTTCCTGTAACTGTTTCTGCAGCTGCTCTGTTTTCAGAGACACTAATAATGCAGCTGCCTTCCTGCCTTCTGTTTCCTCTCATAGATCTTGCTTCTGTGTACCATGCTTTTTCCTACTCTGATGGGTGGTTTAGTGGCAGGTACCTAACATTTTGTGAAGGATTTCTTTTCCATCCTTTTTATGGGCCCTGTTCTTCCATAGCTTTCCAATCATGCCACTTACCACAAGCCCATTCTTCTGAGAATCTGGGACTCGAACTCACTCCCTGCTTTCACACATAACCAGTGATACCGTTTGCCATCCTGCTAACTACACCCATCTGGGGAAAATGAGTGGTTGATATGACTTAAAAAGTAACCATCAAAGGGATTAGCAAAAGTGGTTTTAATATAAATTTATAAAAAGTTTGATAGTAAGGTTCACTCTATTATATGGAAGAAACACACAAAGGAAAATCACAATCAAGCTGAATGATTTACCCAGAGACCAAAGATGCAAAAAGGGAGACTCTCCCATTGAGTCATGAGGTTCAGAGTGGACCCCCTTACTTTCTAAACTCCTGACAGAGCTTAGCTTTGGTTAGGTTCAAACTTAGTTTCAAACAACAGTTTATATCCAAGGAAATGAACTATATAGATTTCAGTAGTACTGATTCAGCATGCTGTCAGCAACTTACCAAGGCTCTGTGCAAGTATGGGGTCTTTGCTGTGGCTAAAGAAGGACCTCTCACTTTCAGGTAAAGATTCTCAAGCCTCCAGCTCCAGGGGAGATGGCTGCCATGCAGCCAGGCTGCCTGACAGGGGGAGCTCAAAGGAGGCTGCTTACAGTCACATTTATGGGATAATGTGGATGGCTCATAGTCAAATTGCATACGATGGGAAATGTGAGACTTCTTGTAACTTACTTTGTTCCTAGGTGAATGGCTCTTGAAAACCCACCCACCATCCATGTGCTGATCGCATGCTTGGAGTTCCAAGCTCACATGCAGAGATACTCACTGGTGGGCTTACTCTGCTCTTTGATGGGTTTTCTAGAGGAGTTCTTGGCCTGGCTGCTCCCTTTTCTTCAGAACCTGTACCATACTACTGCTGGTTTGCTTAAGGGGTCAAGCACAACTGTCACAGATACCAGATATGTGTGACAGTATACAACAATGGAAGCTACTCAGGCAGGTTTTCCCTTCAGAGGTTTGTTTTTTGATCTTAAGGCTTCAAAGCAAGTGGAGTAATGGCTGCACTGAGCTTCAATGAAGGTTACATGTATTTTATTGGTTTGTTTTCAAAGACTTTGCATATATAGACAGGAGATCTGTTAATTCTGAATTAGTCAAAAGCATACAAAACCACTGTTAAATGAGATTTGATTTCCAGGGAGATGTTAAAGCATTTTCTTGCTTTGTCTCAGGAATTACCCTACAGAGGAAACATGCTCCCTTTAACTCAGACTCAAGTGTCTGCCAGTGCACTCAGAGTGCGGCTCATGGAACAAAATTCTCCATGTCAGTTTTACCTGTCTGGGTTCTTCACTTTGTCATCAGCTGGATTGTGGTTTTGGGAAGAAATGTGTTCCTGTGAAGCAACTTCTTAAATACAACTATTTCTTGCTATCAGCACAGCACTTGTGTGGATGGGGAGAAGACTCCCTGGCCCTCCATACTTTGCAAGAACCCCATAAGTCAGTGCAAACTCTGTGATATAATGTTTTTCCATAAAATATGGTCAACATGCCAGTCTGCACATCAGTTAGATATGACATGCAAGGCAAAGAAATCCTCCACGGCAAAGCGAGCCAGGGTACTTTAAAAATCACACCTACTACTGTAGGAGTAATAGGAAAGTATATCGAAATTATTTTAGGTGATACTTCAAGATGTTCTTTGATACACATTTTACTACATTATTCTGTTGAATAATGTTGCTACAAGTAGTGTAATACATGTATTGGTTACATCAGTATAACTGTTTCTGCAACCAAGGTTCTGCATAACAAGGTTCTGTAACCTTGTCTCAAAAGGCTGAAACCACTTCCTCCTCTCAGAGGGTAAGGAGCCCAAGACTGGACAAAATCCCACACTTAAAGACAGACATGAAAAGCACAAAACTGAACTGATACAAATACTTATAAATATACTGGTATAAACAGTGATGCAACTGACAGAAAACCTGATTCGACTTGGAGTGTTTAGTTACTCATTTCTGAATTAGACTGAGGGCTGCATGCACCAGTCTACAGGCTGTCTCTACAGCAGGTAAAATGGAAGGACACAGGAAAATATTCCCATCACACCATCAGCCTTTAACACTCATACTCAGTGCAAACACTTCAGTAAAAACCTGACCAAGCCACACAAAGAAGCAGAGAAACAAAGAAAAAGAAGTGATTCTTTTTCCTTATTTTATTGGGTAAATGGTTTAAAAGGTAATAATAGTGTTAAAACTACTACAATATCTTTCCACAGCCGTATCTCACAGACCCACAGATAACCTTCTAGATTTTTTTTTCATTTTCCTCATTTTCCTCTTTTTAAGCCATACTTAATATTAAAATGCCCATTTCAACAGTTTCTTCACACTAATAGCAATTAAATGTGGAAGGAAGGAGGATGTAGTTATAAAGGAAGGGGGTTCAGGTAATCTGTGATATTATTGTAATCAATCAAGTTACTAAGGAAGGAAGGAAAAGATGAGGCCTTACAAGCTACTCCAGGTAGCTCTAAGCCCATTGTGTCACCACCGCATTAAAGATAACTCAAGATGCTGGTGAACAATTTAAAGTAATTTTTTTTTTTCTCGTTGTAACATATAAAACACTAAAATAACTTAGAAACTAGATCCAAATATCTTGAAAAGAATCAACTTTGATATACAAAAACAGTCATAAGTTGTTACAAAATTTCCAAACAAAAGTATATTTTCTCAGTGCGTTTATGTACCAGCACAATTACTGGGTCCAGAGCAAAGAAAGAGGTTTTTCTTTTTTATTTTTATTTTCTTCAACAGTAATAAAAAACGAGGAAAACATCTCTTTGTATAGAAAGAATCATTGCTGGTCTTCAGAATAAACATAACCAGAAACCCTTAAATCTGAGAGGCACACTTTGGGTTTCTCTTTTTTTATTTTTTATCTTTTTTTTTTTTTTATCTTTTTTTAACATAAAAGGAAAGTCACCAGTTTATTTCAGTGGAGGAGCTATTCAGCCTCCCCAGAGAAACTGAATTCCATTAACATCACTAGCAAAAATCAGTTAGAAACTGTACAAAAATAAAAAAGTTAACACATTTAATCCTGCAGGACTTCAGTAAGGACTGGAAGGCAGGCTTTAGGAGCAGCATTTGGGCATGGCTGGAGGCTTCTTTGGTTCGATCTAACACACATAAGAGATGTAACCTACTCCAGACAACAACTTTAAAACCTGTACAGTTGAAGACAAAAGAGGTCTGTATACAAACACCAGGTGTGCAAATGGATTCATCTGCCTTGATTTCATAGTGTATCTGAGCTCAGAGCTCCAGTGTGCCCTCCTCTGCTGTGATCAGCATCAGGGTCGAGATGGTGAGAAGTCAGTGCTACAGCAGGCCAGGCAGAAGGAAGGCCACTTGAAGCATGACTAAACAATAGTTGCATTTCAAGTCTATGGTTTTGTCATCTAACTCAGTGTACAGAAGAGGGGTTTAGGAACATTATGCAAAAGAATTAAAAAACCCCAACAATCTCTGTAATGGAATAAGGCAAACTTGAGTAGTGTAAAAAAATCAGCATTCCAACTTGAAATTAATTCAGCTACTTGGTTGTACCTTAACCTTTGATCAAGTACCCAAATTAAAGACAACAAAAACAATTGTAAAATCTGTATCTAGAATCAGCAATACCTAAACAGGTACTAAACGTAACTACAAGGGACTGACATTGGTGGAAGCAATTGTTGATCAGCTTTAAGCAAACAGACCTATTCTGTCCCAGTGCATGTCACAGTGAACTGCAAGTTTTGTACAAACCAACTCACAGTTACACATAAACAATCTGTAGCATTTTCAGCACTTGCATGCTGAGGAGGTAGGTGCCCTAGGAAACACTGTAGAGACTGATTATTCCAATCCTCAAAAAATAGCATACAATCTGATTGACCACAGGCTCTGTAACAGTTCTTAATCAGTGATGCTGGGGAGAGACTGTTTATAGGGACTGTAGTCACAAGACAGGGGGTAATGGGTTCAAACTTAAACAGGGGAAGTTTAGATTGGATCTGAGGAAGAAATTCTTTACTGTAAGGGTGGTGAGGCACTGGAATGGGTTGCCCAGGGAAGTTGTGAATCCTCCATCCCTGGCGGTGTTCAAGGCTGGGTGGGACATAGCCTTGGGTGGCATGGTTTAGTGGGATGTGTCCCTGCCCATGGCAGGGGGGTTGGAACTGAGTGATTTTAAGGTCCTTTCCAACCCTAACTATTCTATGATCCTATGATTCTATGATACAAAGCTCTGGTCCAGAAGGGTCTGTCATGAACTCATTTCAAAAGCACACCTTTACAGTTTGTATTACACCCTTTTAACTAGATTTGTACGCAACAGCTACTAAGAGATAGACAAAAATGCATTGTGCATTATGCTGTATACAAAAAGGAGACAAAACTACCCTTTTCTCCCCCAAGCCATGGTGGGAAGTATTGCTGACCTTGTCCTTAAAAACCTGCAGGATTATTTATTCATCAGTATATCATTATTACACTGGTAAGAAATTCTGTATAACATCTGCATATATCGAAGAGCTTTTAAAAAATCTGATATGATTTTAGATCCGCATGACCAGTCACGTGACCTTCTTGAGGTTGATTAGCACCTTTCATACATATATATTTCTATATATAATAGAGCTTTAAAAACTTAACAAGGAGCTCAGGCTGAAGCATGAGCTGTAACGAGATGACAGGTAAAGATGGGCTTGGATGACTTTTGTTTTTTGCAGCAGAATGATTCAGTTTGTGCTCAGTTTCCCTATAAGGGTAAGAAAAAAAAACCCCAAACCAATACAACTCTATCAGGTAGCCACTTGTTCACAATTTCCACTTGAAGACAAAGCCATTGAAAAGTGTTCCCCAAGTAGAAACAAGATAACACTATCATCCAAAATAGCCTCTGTATAAATATCCATGAATTTTTGCAGCTTTTGGCTGGCATCTCATGGCTCCTGAAATTTCAGGCCCTCTGCTTATAAATTAAGGCATCACAACTGAAAATGTTAATATTTGGACATCAGATGCTGTGGATGAAGGAATACCAAAGACCTTCTACAAGAACCTCCATAGAAATTAAGTGGCAAAGCTAACCTCACCTAAGGGATGAGCTGAATTTAGCCATATCTGGTTTTGAAACCCTACTGAAACCTCTTTAACAATTAGTCTGATTTTTTTTTTAACAACTGAATTTTAGTTGATTTTGTCTACTGAATTTTATATATCTGTATATTTACAAACATTCATTATTCAAAACAACTGGAATTTCTGCTTAGCGTGGTTGACCCATGCATATTAGGAAGATCTTTTCTGTAATAGATGGCATGTGTTGTCCCCTAGAACATGCTTTGAGCTACAGCAGGTATCAGCAGGGGTTCTGCAGGCACAGGAGAGGAGCTAGCCCCTACCACATACTCGCCTTGCAAATACACCACACATAGCTTTTACTAAATCCTATTTTTACAGCAGGAAAAAGTTCCAATCCATTCTCTCTTCTACCATGTGGAGGAGTATTGGAATTATTACACAGTACTTTCAGCTCTCAAGTACTATTCCTGTAATAGATGCAAACATGTAAAATTATGACATATTTGCCCTGTGCTCTTTTTTTTTTTCTTTTTTAAACAATAGTTAACTTTATCTAACTATTCATGACTTGAAAAAACTCAACAAGTTCAAAAGCAGAAGAACAAAACAGGGGTTTTTATTTTCCAAAATAGGTTTGCTATAGAAATAAAAAAGCCTCACTTAAAAAAAAAATCCCCAAAATCCTGACACCAGAGCAGACCGAACACAGTTTGCTACAATGTCTGGTGTGTTTGCTATATTTTTTCTATGAATTTTATATATAAGTATATAGTTATGTCATAGACAAAGGCACTAAAATCTAAATCCATTTTCTTTACTAATATGACATCTGCTACTCACCAACCTGTTTTTAAACACAAGTGTCACTCCTAATTTGAGATCATCAGAAAGGCATAATCTCATTACAAATGCATCATCATGACTAGTCCTGACAGGGCTGGATTGCCTGCGATTCCCAGCACAGGGCGGGACACAAAGGAACCTGGTGGCCAACTGGATTACGTTGTGCCCTGTCAGTTCAGCCCCTTAATTGGGAAAATGCTGCCATGTTTAACATCGCCTCTCACTGTACACCTAATTGCTTCTCTTCATCCAAAAAAGCATTCTGGATGTCAGCCTTAACATTCTGGCTGCATGTGCTGGATCTGGAGATCATGTATATAGCTACATGTATACTCTTTACTGTGGGGGTGAACTATTGTACACAAAACATTATTAAGAACATTATGAAAATGCAATTCATTGTCTACTAGAATACCTGAATCTGATATGTTTCATTCCCTGTCATACCTACTAATGCAAAAGCCATGAATGCCTTTTTGCTAAGCAAAGCATCCCTAACTGTAATCCTTAAGCTCTTCCTTCCATCCACAGTCACAGAAAGCCTTGATTGATATAATTCAGTTTTTATGAAGTAGAAATTTAAAATTTCATAAAAAACCCAAGGGCTATATAGGCTGCAAAAAAATCTGCAGTGACTCAGTAATAAAAAACGTATGGGATCTTTGTAGTAATGCAGTTTTCCCTCCCGTTGCCATGATGGGCTTAACCAACTGAGAAGCTTCAACATGGCAACGGAAACTATCATCATAAAATGGTACAGTAATAGAGATAGCTAGACCAAGAAGGGGCAGGGTCTCCTGGGAAGAGGTCTGCAGAGAGATCCAGTGACTGGTCATGCGGCTCAGTGTCAGGAATAATGGTTGTATGGTGGAAGGGGGTGCCCAATACCATTTTGGAAGTGATGATGCTGACGATGGGCAAGGTACTCTGTGTAGCTCATTGTCATCTTCTCACTACGGTACCTAGAAAACAGCAAAGAAACAAATTCAAGAACTGTTACCAGGAAGCTGTAAGAAGCACTAAAAATACTGTCCTGTATGTGCAATGCTAACAGCTCTGTACTTTTGATAGTAGGAATAAGATTAACTGCAGTTGTACAAGGGCAGGGAGGGAACTGCCATGGTTTCCAGGGTCATTCTTGAATCACACGACAAAGTGCTGATGGAAAACATCTTAAATGATCAGGAACTGTTAAAAATTGTTGCTTGAAGTAGAGCAAACAGAAACTCATGATGAGTATGTCCTGCATCTTCAGCCAGCTCTCTACATAAACCTCAGGAGAAAATCTGTAAACAACTGCTACAGATTTTTGGGCTGTTTTTAAACTATCAGCATGCAGTGTCTGCCAAATCCTGCTTTTAAAATAATCCCAGCAATATTAAATAGTTACATCCTTTTTCGACTACAATCATACAATCTATCTCAAGTTAGAAGAGAAACATAAGGATCATCGAGTCCAACTCTGTGCTCTTCACAGGATTACCTAACACTAGACCATATGACCAAGAGCATTGTCCAGACACTTCATGACATCTCAAGAGGCTTGGTGCCCTGACCACATCCCTAGGAACCTGTTCCAGTGACCAATCACCCTCTCAGTGAAGAACCTTTTCCTAACGTCCAAACTGAAGTTCCACTGATGTAGCCTCATCCCATTTCCCCATGTCCTATCACTGGTCACCAGAGAGATCAGCACCTCCCCTCCTCTGCCTGCCCTTAGGAAGCTGCAGGCCACAATGAGGTCAGCCCTCAGCCTTCTCCAGGCTGAACAAACCAGATAACCTCAGCTGCTGCTCCTAAGTCTTGTCCCTCGATGCCTTTCACCATCACAGTGTCCTCTTCTAGACATGCTCTTAACGGTCCGATATCCTTCTTACACTGAAGTATCCAAAACTGCCTACAGTACTCAAGGTGGAGTGTACAGTGCAGTGCAGAGTGGGACCATCACCCACCTTAACTGGCTAGCAATGCTGTGTTTGTTGCAGTTCAGGACACAGTCAGCCCTTTGTGGTGCCAGGGCACACCACTGACTCCTGTTCAATTTGCCAGCAACCCAAACCCACAGATCTCTTTCTGTGGGGCTGCTCTCCAGCCTCTCATCCCCGGTTTGTACATATAACCAGGATTACTCCATCCCGGGGGAGAACCCTGCACATGCTCTTCTTAACGTTCATACAGTTGGTGATCCCCTAGCTCTCCAGTCTACCCAGATCTCTCTCTGCGGCTTTTCCACCTTCAAGGAGTCCACAGCTCCTCCCAGTTTAGTATCACTGGCAAACTTAAACGTACACTTGACATCCACGTCCTTTACAAACATTAAAGAGCAGTGGCCTTAAAACTGAGCCCAGTGGAACACCACTGCTGACTGGCCACCAGCCTGATATAACCCCATTTACTACAACTCTGGAGCCTGACCCCATCAGTGGGTTGTTCATACAGCGTATGATGGATGTGTGTAACTGCACATTTTGTCCAGAAGGATACTGTGAGACAGTATCAAAAGCTTTGCTAAAATAAAACTCCCACATCTCCCCTTGGTCAACTACATGGGTGACCTTGGCATCAAAGGGGATTACATTGGTTAAGCAGGACTCCTCCCTCCTGAACCCGTGCTGGCTGTGATCAATGCCTACATTGTCTCTCAAGTGCTTTTCAATAGCTCCCAAAATAACCTTCTCCATAATTTTAGCAGGCAGTGAAGTGAGACTGACAGGCCTGTAATTACCAGGGTCTTCTTACCCTTCCTGAAAACGGGACTTCCGCCAGCTTCCAGCTGACCTCTCCAAGACTCCCAAGACCATTGAAAACATAATGGAGAGAGGTCCTGCAATAACATCAGCCAGCTCTATGCAACTAAAACCAGAATCCAGGCCATGACAACAAGTATTTGGATAGACTTGCATCAGTATTGTTTGATAACAAGGAACATACCAGCATGTTTACACTTATCTGCAGAAGTGTAAAATCTACACAAAAAACAACACTATTTCACATTTCCATGAATTTCACTTAGAAAGACCTTTCATAAGACAGCTGACAGATGAGGTTGGGTGAATTCAGCTACATTGATTTAAAATACTGCCACCTCTCCTTTCTATCATATTTACGTTCTGCAGTTGCTGTGGTTGTTCTCTTTTAGCTCTGAAAAAAAACCACAACAGATGGCCCAACCATTTGCACTCACAACCCAACACAAAAGTTACAACTTCTGTGGAGTTACCTCCTGCAGCAATGAAGGTGGCAAACACATTTGCTTCTGTCACCTCTTTGCCAGAGGAGCAGAGCAGAACAGCAGAACACCTTAGACAGGCAGCTTTGTGCTTCAGAGCACCAAAGGTGCCCCATGTTTACTCCAGTGTTTGGAACTGATGTACTAACGTAACAAAGCTGGTCCTTGCTGGGAGATCAGCTGCGGCTCTTCTGGAGTTGACAAATAACCTGGTGAATGAAACCCCTAACACTGTGAAACTCAACTGTAAGCTCAGCAGTTACTGAAGTTACTTGTAAGTGGGTCAAAATAGTTCAAAGGCAGCCTGGCTGGAATCACATCTCATGTGAAGAGATGGAAGAGAAAATGCAGCTCTTGTCCTTCTGCATTTCAGAACCCCAGAATTGGTATAGTTCATTCAGCTCCACTTTTTTTTAGTTATCTTCAAAACATGGCCAGAACTACTGGGTATGAACTTGAAGATAGTCAGAAGTAGACTAGTTTTGATCAGCTTTATTCACACATAGAAGATCTGCTTTAATTCATAGTTGAAAAGGAAGTTAAAGGCACTAACTCCGCTCTTCCATGCTTTACTATGTGACTAGAAGTTGTTAACATGAGGCTTTAAAAAAGATTGTCTGAATCCCAGGAAATGGTTACTATTTTATACTGCTGTTCAGAATACATCATCAGAAACTGAATTTTTAAGCAAACAGACAGCCAAAGAAAGAAATTCTTCTTAACATTTAAATTATGCTCTGTTTCACTTCATCAGACCAGTGATTTTGCTGGAAGTTTGGATGTTGTGAACTCAAGTATTTCAACATGGGGGTTTTGATGTTCTGGGATTATTTTTGGGGGTGGTGGTGGTGGGTTTTGGGGGTATGTTTTGCTTCTGTGCTCACATCCCACTGCTCCAAACAAAATCATGCAGCTAGAAGAATATGTGTGTAATGCAGAGCATTTGTTTCCAGTAAAACATATTCTTTATTTACTGAGGTGTAGATTGTAACTTAAGAACTACAGTGCTCTAACCCTTGCCCTCAGCTATCTCCATGTATCCATTTTAAACAGGAGATATGTAGGTGTCCAGCTGAATAGTAAAAAGATATTGGGGTCCTGCATTTGGAGATTTAGCTGGATTCTGTAAAAATCCTTGCTCCCTAGTTTAACCTTTGGAATACATGTTTGCCTTAGACCCAGCTACTTCAGTGTAATGGGGTTCCTACAGGAATCCAGTACTCTGAATAGTCATTGAGACAAAAGGCCTATTCTTCATCCACACATAACCCCTCTAACACTATAGTATTATTTTTCTAAGAAATGCTTTACCTTCTATCTGGTATAAACACAAACTACTGCTAAGTGATAGCAAGATCTATGGATGAAAATGACAAAACATGGAATCTGAAAAGATCCAAAAGCTAAGGTCTTTGTCCTATAAAAGTGCATAATCAATCAGGAGAATCCAAGTATTTTCTTATGTTTGAAATGAAAGGATTGGGTTTTAAATATGGACAAGGAGGAAAGCCTTTCCAAAAAAAATAAGGACACTGAAACAAAAGTAATATATACAACATTTGTAGAACTAATCTTGTGACCCTGTGAGCCCCTAGGAACTGATGAAAGGATAACAGTTTGGGACAAAGGATTCCAACCTTGTTGTCTGTATTAGTAGTATGTCAAGCGTGGCCTCCCTGAAAAGGATGAACAGTCAATAGTTCCTGATCATGTAAGATTAAATGAATTCTTATTTCTTCAAGTACGGAATAGATAACTAGAGTTTAGCAGTCATTTTATACCAGAAATTTACACTAATCTACAGTTTTAGAGGTGTTTTTACAGACAGATACTCCTCTACCCTTTATCATGTAACTAGAATACTATGGGGCAGAATATCTGCTGCTAATTCTAAATATTCTGACTCCCAGCCATTAAGAAACCCTCAAAAACATATTTATTAAATTAGCAAGATCAAAGCACACTCGTGTACAAAAGTGCAAGAGTAGGAAATAAAACATTAATGTCTTCATTCCTGAGAATACTGACATAGCTTAAGTAGTAACTGGCTCTCAGATCAGGTATCTAGCTGGCATACCATCTGCTCAGACACAAATGGACAATGCCAAATAATCCTTGTTCCCAACAACAGCCCCTGAACATCCACTGCAGCCAATGACCTAACTGGACAAAGGGAGAGCTAATGCACTAGAAAGATCTTTCAGTTATGAAACAAAATATGCAGGTACCCTAATGTGTACGTGGCCTGATATTTAACGGCAGCCTTTTCTTTCTTGCTTAGTGCCACTAATCCCTATGCAAGGCACGGATACTCTCAGAAGTCCACATTGCTATCATGAAAAGAAAAAAAATCATTAATAATATATACAGGAGAGCTTACTGTTAACGTCTGAAATGAGCACTTACCGATGAACACATCACAGTACTACAAAAAAAGGATTTATCTGTGGCATTCCCCGATGCATACCTGGTTAGCTTTATTGTTTTCCTGAATTCATTAGTAATCGGAGCTTTGTAGCCTCCTTTCCTCAACAAGGAATCTATGGTTTGAATGTGGTCCCATCCTGTTGGATTTGACAGTAGTAAAAATTAGCAAGAAATACAGCAATCAGAATAGATGTTGCAAAAATACAGACAGTACATAGTGTTACTGATAATTAAAGTGCTCTGCTGACATTCTGTATCAAACATAGAACATTCTAACCTGCTTAGGAACAGCTAAAGGAAATACGACATACAGGACTTGTTTACACACAGTTTGCTCTACAAACAACTGACATCTCTATCTCATAGTTGTAATATATGAACAGTGGACCCACTATATCCAGGTGTCTTAGAATAGGGCAGGATACAAAATTAAACCTTTCTGCAATGTTCAGGTACAACAATGTATCCCAATTACTTTAGACATTATAAATAGCTAGGATAGCATCAAAAACTGAATTTCTGTATGAAATTTAAAAGAATTATTAGCTGAACTTGTGCAGAGAATTTCAGAGGTGAGACTTATTCCTAAATATAACAACTTCACAGTGATACATCTGATTTCAGAACTACTGTATTATATTGTAGGTGTCTGGGTAATTAAAAAAGTGATGGTTTAAAACTTCTGTCATCACTGTTCTCAATAACCTCTTCATGCTATTCATAACCTCTATTTATTGATTTTTAGAAACCTAATATTTTAAGTAGCTGTCAGACACATTATTTCCAAAAGATGCAATTAGATTAGTCACATTGTTACATTAAAATAAAGGTAGTTTGGGGTACATAAAAAAATACAAATGAGTAGTTGTGGGTGCTGTAAAGAGTGAGATTGCAATGCACGGTCTAGTAAAGCTGTCTAGAACCACCCCCCAAATCCTTCAATTCAAAATAAAAAAAAACAAAAAAAAACCCAAAAACTTGGAAAGCCTCTGAGCTTTTAAGTGACAATTTGGAAACAGAATTATCAATTAAAGATGATCCTCAGTAAAGGTTTTATCCTATTCCTTAGTAGACCAACTGAAATGTAAAAAGGCAAAAAAACCCACCCCTAAACCCAGCACGAATGCAAAATGTACAAGATGGGGAGATATTGTCAAGCCTAGCACAAAATCTCCATAGTAATCATAGTCAGCTGCTTAGTCCAAAAGATTACTATTCCACAAAATCTACTACAGGTTTTAATTCACAAAAGTTAAGCCTCTATAAAAAGGGACTTTAACAACATTAATGAAAGTAATTCCCTTCCATCCATCAGGAAACCTGTGAAACCAGTGTCCATAAAAGGTAAGAAAAACTAGCAGAAAGTAAAGACCCAGTATTTTTCATTGCAAATTTTGGAACTGATCAGCTGTAAGTTGAATATATGACCCATAACTTAACAGAGATTTTGCATGTCACCAATCACAGCTAACTATGAAAACTGACAGCTTTTAACAACTGGAAAGTTGGCTGACACCATGTCACCCCTCCATATTTTATGTCCTCCAGCTATGCTGCATTTATGACTGCTTTTAAGACAGCTACAGGTTACTGAATCCCTGTAACAGGACTGACACAGGCATGTAATTGGCGTTTTATATAAGAGTCTTCTTACAATTAAGTACTGCTCCATCATCTGACATCAGTGCAAGGTCAAATATTGCATTTTAGATTTATATGTATGTTTAAATTCTTCACCAGATCATATGAAATAAAGTGCAACAATGACCTTGCTCCTTTGCAACCTCCGGTAAGTAGGTGGCGGTGCGTTTTGATCCTTTTTCGTTGATGAATTCTATTCTAATGCCATGTACACCCACCTGCAAGAAATGGGCAGCTTTGTTAGTACACTGAAAGGAAAAAGAAGTACAAGAGATTTCTATCATTATAAAACCCAAAATGTGAACCTTCCAGTGGTTAACACCATTCTGTGAGGAGTTTCAGGACATGGTACTGAAGCGAATGTCATCTTTTTGAGAGGTATTCACCTTACAGCCTTGTAAGTTCTGCAGTGGCGCAAACAGGCTCCCTGGCTCCCCACCACAGAGCTTCATTTCTGGTCTGAAAGAAAGAAGCTCAGATGCAGAAGTTGTTCTGTCTCCCTCTGACTTGGTCAGCAGTGCTGTTGCTGATAAAATCCCCTGGTCACCAGATAAAATCTGCAGGCAACCACAGGGTTGGCAAAGCTGAAGATGCTTCAGTTTTCAAAGTAATCAATTTTGTTCAGAGTAACAACTGAACAATGAAAGATTTGTCACACTGCGAACTCCAGCCTGGAGTCTTCAAAATTCCTGCCAATGTATGACACATTTTAAAGTATTCAGCTTCGAATTCCTATCTGCTTGCTACTCAATACTCTGAATTACAAGAAATTGGATGGAAACCAAAATTACTAATATCAAGGAGTTAGATGTAGATAAAAGTTCAACTTCCAAGAAAAATAAAAGAGACTTGGCATCTTTGCAGGGCACCGTTTAAGCACCCAGTTTTCCAGGTACAATAGTTCTCTTGAGAGCACTTGGATCAGGCAGCCACAAAAGACATTCCAGTGCCAGTGAGGTTTCAGTTGCTTTTGAGTTCTGTGCATAAACACACAGCATTAGCAGACAGACATTTTCATGCCCACATAATTAAGATGTTACTTCCATTTAAATCCAAAGTTCCCAATCTTGTGTGTGAAAATGAACAGTTTATGTTTCAAAGGGTATTGGGTTACTTGGTATGGCACTTATTTGGTATGCTGCAACAGTTTTTCCAGTGACAACCTATTTTACTGTAAATGCCTGACAGAAAACAAATCAGGAGCATTTACAAAGCTCAACCACTTGCTCAGTTAACATATTTGCTTATATTAAGAGTTTATTTTCTAATCTTTATCTAAGACACCATTGTGGGGGAACAGGAAGAAGAGTCTCTCTTGTGGCTGGCCATGGCCTCAACGATTTCCCCCCTTGAACTTAACATTTCTTGAATAGGAAAAATTACTTGGAGACTAAGAAATTGAATTCACTGCAGATTTTAACACGGCATTTCACTACCAAATACTCCTAAACCTTACTTTCATAATCATTACATATCTTATCTGTATACTTGGATGATGTAATTAGGAACCCAAAGGGCCTGAAAGTACAATGAAGCAGTGTTAGAAGCTAACATGAGCCTACCGAGTTTATTCCAAGAACAGAGTAAGCTTTTGCAGCTGGTGATTTTCTAACTGTCTATATTCAGTTGCCTAAGCACTAACATCAAGTATTTTCAGGTTTTGCACACCTTGAAAACCTGCAAAATACAAGATTCTAAATTCTACACAACTGTTCTGCATAGTAGTGATAGTGTGGTACTCATGAGAAACCAGAAACACTAGTGATGTATTTGGTATGACCCAATATTCAAGCAGCAGGAACTGCTCTGACCTGAATGTTTCCCATTAATCATTTTAATAGACTTCTAGGCCCATGTCTGTAGAAGAGAAAGATGTAGAGCAGAATTAATAAGGCAACACAACTGCACCCACAATTCCTCTGGTTGGGAAGATTTCATAGCATTCTGTGAAGCAGGAATTCCAACTGTGTAACTAAGCAGTACTCTTAGTCCAGTACGAATGGCGTTTCATTGTTTAGCTCCAGTTAATCAACATCAGGCCTGAGCTAAATAAATTGAAAGCCACACACAACTAAAATAAGGGTGATCCACACTAAGACTGGCATGGGCACAGTTAGGAATTTGACTTCCTCAGGGGATCAATGTTCCTGTATTGATGAGAACCCTTGCGAAATTTCCTAAAATACTCCTCTCAGAGGTGGAAGGTAAGGGCTAGGTACCTGTTTGGAAGGCATTAGCTGCAGGACAGCTGTAACTGCCAGCACACCAGTTAAACAGCAACAAACTCTGTGTGCCTACCTCCCAGTTCTCCCAGTACAAGCATTCACCTAACCACAGGATGAACCAGGTCAGCCTGTTCTGGGTTATGGCTGATCCTCCTACGTACTCATGGTTTGTCAGCTCAGTCTTTGAACAACAGCAAGCTATAAACATTTCCAAATAAAAGGCTGGCTTGACAGGACAAGTGGAATAGCTTTAACCTGCACAGGGGAGGTTGAGGTGAGCTCTTAGGCAGGAGCTCTTCCCTGTGAGGGTGCTGAGGCAATGGCACAGAGTGCTCAGAGAAGCTGTGGCTGCCCCATCCCTGGCAGTGTTCAAGGCCAGGTTGGATGGGGCTTGGAGCAATCTGCTCTAGTGGAAGGTATCCCTGCCCATGGCAGGAGTTTGGAACTGGATGAGCTTTAAGGTCCCTTCAACCCAACACAAACCTGTGATTCTGTAACTTGTATGGTATTCCTTTTGATTCTACATAACACAGTAACTTTCCCCTTTATTTACCTAATACTGTAGAGATAGCTGCATACAAATTTGTCTGGGAATGGAGCAGTTCAAAGTGATTATTGCTACTTACTAGAAGCTGACCTCAGTTTTTATTAGCTGAATTCTACAGCTTTTTGGACACACATTTGTGGCAAATATTCTGGCTTCTTTCTGATCATCCTTAGTAGGGCTTAAATATGACATGTTGATTTAACAAAGGAGGCTAAAGACTACTCAGGAGATATGCTCACCCCTTGATGGCATGCATTCTTTTTTAAATGAATCATTTATTTACACATATGAAATCAATGAATAGCATTCACAAAGAATAAAATACTGAGATCAAGACTCTTTCTTCTAAGGAACACAAGCTGCAGGAGTTGCTGATGCCACTGCACTTTTAAGAAGGAAAAGAACTTCCACAAGCCTTAAATGTACTAACTTCGTAACAATGAAAAGCCACTTTTCGGTCAATAGCTCAGTTCACTACAACTGTTTAGGCTAATGTTTAAACCAGAGCACACAGGCTAAAGGCCTTTTGTATCAACACAGCAAGCAATTCTGCAGATCTGACTTTACTGAAGAACAGCAACTTCAGGGCAAAGATCTCTTTCAAGGTATTTTAAGGAAGAGCTGCTGGTCAATTCTAGTTATTTATTACCCTGGTGGAATTACAATCATGTTTTCCAAAAGGTTTCTAATTATAATTACATACAATTACAATGTTCCTCATGTTTTAATTAAAAAATGGGGAGAAGATCTGAGTTAGCAAAACAGGCCTTACCTTCTTTCAAAACCCCTTCATTAAATTAATGAGAAAATCAATTAGGAAGGTGTTCAGTTGCTGTCACATGACACAGGGAATGAGTGGAGGTGCTTTGTTTTTCTCTTCTGTATTTCTAGAACACGTTGTCAAGAAGGCAGAGCCAGAAGCACCAAAACTGGAATTGCAAGACCTACAACCTGATCATACCTTATATACACCATGTGTGGGATCTGAATGCATTTACAGGGCATTCTGAGTGTCTGCTCGTTTACCCTAATGGCAGGCCTACAAGCTCCACAAACCAAACAGATGATCTTTCTGAAGGACCCAAAGCCATGGTACTTCACAGCAATCTATTCAAACTCTTTTACATTCCTTCTTTTAGGGTGCTGCTAACTAAACAGAGAGTTCCAAGTACAGTATGAGATGCAAGTATACCTGCATTAGGAATGAACAGCAAAACTGGAGACACCAGTTCATAACTCCCAGTGTTCATTTCAAAGCCATGCATCTGTTCAATTACTACAGTGCGCTGCAATACACATGAAGTCCCATGTAAGTAAGAATTCAAAGTTGTATTTTAGGAAGCATGCTCATGAACCATGGCATGGAATTAGTCCTATAAAGGTGTGCACTTTCTCCTAGTTACTTTAATAAAAAGTGAAAATAACAGCAAATTGAAAAATCACGTAAGAGTTAAGACCAGTTTACTCCTATCTCACTTGGCTGAAGTTTCTGCTGAAAAGGATCTCAACTTGTTTTTGACAAGTGACATATTGTTTTCATTGGGGAAGACAATTCATTAATTAGAGAACAGAGTATCTACACTCTGCTTCATGATACAGGAGACACGACTGAGCTGGGTCTTCACACAATCTTGCATCAAAGCCACCATACCACTGGCAGTCATCTGAACTGGCAATTTTGAAATACTGTGACATCTTGTCAGCAACCTGCTGAACTGGCCCCTCAGGATCAACAGTAGCATCAGACCTACAGAAATAAGGTTTCCGAACCAGGGTGATGTTTTTCAGGGCAATCTTAGCGTTATACAAGATGAAAGACACAGAATCTCTCTGTACATCATACTCTATAGACATCCTGAAATGTCCTTTTGCCATTGATATTGCGTAACTGCAGCTCCTTTAAAGGAAACACAAGATGACACAAGCTATCCACTGACAGGAGCACAAACAGTGATCATTTCTTTAAAGACCAGCAATTAAAAATTTTATCTTCCCCATATTTACATACACAACCCCCACAGCTCTTTTACATGGAAAGCTTGTGGATCATCTGCAGCTGTATATGATACAATCATTAAAAAAACTTAAATGAAATAGGAGAGAGCAAGTAAGCAAATGGATAACAGAAAGACTATTCTATTTTTGACCCTTCCGCTCTTCCCTCATAAGCCAGGGCTTTCCAGTAAGAAGATCATAAGAATCCATAAAATCAGTCACAGTCGAGCAAGACTACAGTTCTGCACTGAGCTTCTTTACAGCTGTTAAAGTCTCAAGGACTTTGCAACAAGATACAGACAGGACATAGAAAGTAAACCCCTCCCTTGTTTCATACAAGAATTCGTCATGAATCAGAAGTCTTCCAAGGAATAAACTCAAAAATAGTCTTTCTGAGGTAGAGTGTAGGTTTGAACACAGGCTTTGGCTTCAGCTTCTCTTGTAAGAAAGAACAGTTTGGTCATGTTAGAAGTTCATTATTGGGAGAATAAACCAGCATCTAATAATATTGACAGACTGCATGGAAAGAGCTAAATGCTATTTCATTATGCACCTCACATAAAGAGACATTTTCTGAATGTATCCACAGTCTGACTTTTAATGAACTATAATAAATGCAACGAAATTGAAAACATCATGGTGTTTACTACCAGAAGTCAACCTAATAAAGCAGAAAAATTCTACCACTTTTAATTTTGACTTCTAGTTTGCTTTAATATTAAAAGTCACTCCAGTTTTGATTACTTGAAAACGTTGCTTGAAGTGCTCTTAATGTCTCAGTGACAAGGCAAGTTCCTTCTGCGAACAAAGCTCCTGGTTGGGAATGCACAGGCAGTTTCAGCAAAGGTTTATTTCTGTCTGACATTACATAAAAAGTGAGTAATTCTGGTTCTGGTGAAAATGCTGATAAACCCCCAAAGGAAACTTGCATGCATCTTCTTCAAAACAACATACCAGAAGGTAAGGAGTCCTTGCCACTGTGAGGTGAACAGGAAATGCTTTTCTGTCAGATTTTCAGCTCCATAAAAGTCATAATGCTGGGGTTGCTGCGGGATACACCCCTGTGATACAGTGGGGCCTCTTACCATTTTAACAACAAATGCAATTGTGTTCAATATCCATTTGTTTTATGGTAATAGCATAAAATAGCAACTTCTTTTTCTCATCATCATTACAGGGAAATGCTGTAATTCGTGTGGTGTCTGCCATTACAGCATGTCTACTATCACACATGACAATTTCAAGTTCTATTTCATGTTTGTTCAAGTACAGACTCAAGAGCAATACAATAGTTACACTGAGATGAAAAATTCATCTTAAGTTCAGTAACTTCTTTGCAAGATTCTAATACCAAATAATTTGGCAAAAGCAGAAAAATACAGCTCCTTCAGTACAGCTTCCCAGAAATCTTTCGAAAGGCAGCCTTTGCTTCTTAATCTCTTATGCTGCTGTTCCAAAACAACACCTGCAGGTTTCCCAGAGCCTAACAATTAAAATGGATTCAGCTCCATGCTAGGAAAAACAAGAGCAATGATTTACTTGGCCTCACTGTACAGGGGCTTTGTGGGGTCTGTGCAGACCACCTGCTTTGAATGCAAAGAACTTTTTGGGAAAGATAAATGGCTGAGTCCTACAAGCTAAATAAGGCAGCTTGTTTGGGGACTGCAGTGCTTGTTTCAGAAGCATGCACCAGACTCTGAACTTTCATACTGAAACATCCTATTTCCAGAATCAATGGCCTGATCTACCGTGCTCCTGTAGTTAACCTTGCTGCAAGAGAGGTCTTGGGACACCACCACTTGGACAATGCCTTGCTTAATGGAGCATTATAAATAAATAAAGCTATGCAGACCATTCTTATTCTGAGTAACTAAGTGAGCAAGAACAGAAGTTGATACCACTTTCATGGCACAAACTTTTAAGGTGATAGTGCTGTCAAAAAGGATCTTTTCAATCTGTGCACAAAATAATGGGTAGAAAGTGCAAAATATATAGTGGCAACTACACTAAATATATGCCGCTAATTTCAATGGCATGAGTTCTGCTATAGATGAACGTGGTATGAAAGTAATTTTCTTAAAAGATATCTGACATCCTTACCTCCCAGTCCATGTAGTCACATACATCTTCAAAGTTAGTGAGTAGAGACACTGAGCAGAAAAGCCGTGGCAGCTCATCCCTCGTCATGGGGGGAAAACGACTATCTTTAAGGGCACTGTTGAAGACAAAACACAATTTCAAAGGATTTTTTTCTTTTTTAATTAAAGTTCAAAGATCAAATGAATCAACAGAAAAGTGTAAAGGACAAAACAGTCCTGATGAATTGATGACCAGTTTGATATCCAGCTGCCAAGGTCACACACTGACCACCATCCCCAGCTTTCTCCTTAGCCATCTGGTTCAGTTTTGGGCTGGTGGTGTTCGGGGGTTATTCCTTCCTCAGCTCATTTTACTACTGTGACAATCTCACTAAGGAAGCAGCAGAAAGGTTTTGGAATAAGTTACAAAAGTAACAGCTCTTTTAGTTGTAATTTAGGAAATTCCTTTCAAAAAGGATTCAAGTATACACCACAAAGTAGAGGGGGAAATTTTATAGCCTGTGATAATCAAACACACAATACAGGAATCAAACCGTAGAACTTAGTGAAAAAAAAATCCAAACAAGCAGAACATTCTCCCCAAAAGAGTAACATTCATGCTCACTGGCAAAGGTGAATATATAAAGGTAAAAACATCCAAGGGCTCTACAGAGCTGTAAAGCTACAGGACTTGAGGATGTTCTGCAAAGCAGATGTAATGATTAGTAACAGGGAAGCTTGCACACAGCTAAGCTAATCCTCAGGCTAAGGCACCGCTCTACAGACAAACACACACCTAACGAGGTAAAATCAGCACAGAGAGGAACTACCTGTGCACATGCCAGCACACTCTGGGAAACAAAGCTGTTAACAGACAGCGAGCGGTATCACAAGTAAGAATGCCTTTAACAACCTACTTGAATAAGTTTGGTTAAGAACCAGTTAAATTGGAAAAGGGGAGGTTAAAGTGAGTATGGCATCTCCTAATCTTGTATTCTTGTAAGGTTTGAAATGTGACATGTATGAATACAAACATGCTCATCTCCAACAAAACACTGCTCTGTAACTGAGCTTTTGGATGAGTAAAATACCATTTAAGAGACTCACTAAAGCACCAGAAGTACTTCATGTACATCATTTCAGCTAACAATCATATCATTCTTACTCGTTTTACTTGTCATACAGCTGGTGATTGCCATTAGCTGAGGTCACCACAGCCATGGCCACGGTGTTTAGAATATGGCTGAAGTCCCTCCATCAGATACCATTGTATTTTATAAAGAGTAATATAACTTTATCAAAGTAGACCAAATAGGAACACGTAAGCAAAAAAAATGTAAAGTTTAGCTAAAAGAAATCATCATATGCATAACTAGAAACAGCCTCCCATCATGAATTAATACCATACACAGATGAGTTAAAAGAGAACCTGTATTTTCCTGGGGTGAGAGGAAGGCAGGCTTTTACCTAGATATGCTACAAGTACAAAAAAGACCATAGTACTGAAACTTAAGACTAGAAGCTCTTCCTCAAGCTTTGGTATTTTGACATTACAAAATAGGTCAGAAATTTACACTTTCATTATGAAGACAAGTTCACTATATAACTGATTAACAGCAGGCCTATTCTAGCCATTATTTAGTAGTAATTCTATGCAAAACCAGTTAAAGTTGCCACTGGCATGAGAGAAGTAGTAATGGGAGTATATTCTGAACACAGGGACAGCTCAAACCAGAAGTCCATAGAGCCCAGTATTCAGTAATAACCAACATCAGTTAGCTAAATGAATGAACACAGTAAATATGCAGCGTTGCTTCCCTGGAATACTCTCCAGGAATCCAGCTCTTTATAGCTTAAGTGTTTCGAGCCACAAATGGTATCTCTGCACTTACAAGCAGTTTGATAAGTGCACACATACACACTTCCAAAATTTCATCCCACCTTTTACTAAAATTACCTTCCGAAATCCCAATACTCCTCCAATCCATCGCCACAAGTTTGCTTATATGCAAATTTCTCATTTCTCCAACGTGTGCTCCACCTGCATCATATAAGCAATCTATTTGAACACTACTGAAAAGCACCCAGAGACACAAGAATTATTAACAACTGCACACATGGATATTGCCCAAACTTGCTTAAAAAACTGGGGTTTTTCATAATTTTTGCAGCCATCTTACTATGCAAAACATTTCCTATACTGTAAAAACATACAGCTTTCAAAAAGTTACAGGGTTTTTTGCACCACTTGACAGCAGTATATACACAACTTATTCCTGCTCACTGGAAAGGCGCTGCACTGGCATTACGAGATGAGAGAACACCCCTAATTTAAGAAACTTTAAGTCATACAGAAACAAACATCATACAGTGCATGCATAAGCCACATCTCAGCCCACCTGCTCACACGCTGAGATAATAATCTGAAACAAGATGGGTTAATTGTTACAAATGTGAATAGTGATAAAAAAGCCATGAATGAAACCTTCATGTCAGCACAGCAGAAGCAGAAAGGCACACATGGAGGCACACCAGCCCCAGGTGAACGAAGTTTGGTTTTAGTGAACGTAGAGCACTGCAGTAATCATTGCAAGCTTAGCTAGCTAATTCCATTATTCGATAAAATGACATCGGCACAAATACCTTGCTTTCACCTACCTACCTCATATAAACTAAAATATCCTTATGAAGTGATAGTGCCATTTCAGTATACCTAGTTCCTTCAGAACTGCTAGGTGCTATTTTATCTGTAAAGCCTGCTGAAGCACTGCTCTTTAACATCTCCATAACTACACGTATCTGTGCACATACCCTGCATTAGCACACACGCTGCTGAAGATCAGTGAGCAGGCTGGCAGAACGAGATCAGGGATTTGAGTAAGTCTCTGACACCATTGTGACTGATCAGTACTGAATATTGTCAGCCTTTCCCTGGCTCCAGACCCTATATTACAATTTGTTGTCATCTTTCCAAACTGTCTTATCCCTTTAACACAAGTGAACCCAAAATTTAGCAGAGACATTTGTGTTGACAAACAATCAGCAATAGGAACAAAACATACCAAGGGCAGACACCAACAAGAAACCCTTTCTGGTGCTGGTTAGCTACACCTGAAATACTCTGTCTGCTAATGCAAAATATACCAACCCAAAATAGTCCAGCAATTCTATCAGGTGTCAGTTTTAGAAGTACCTTAACACTTAATCATCCTGTCCTAATGAGTTGATCCAAGTGCATCACACACTGCTTTAAAACTTGGAGATGTTTATCTTGTAAGTGCTGTACATTACAGTTGGAGTATCAGTCATCTTCTCAGTCATTCTATCACTTCTACCATGATTAAAAGTCTAAAGTAAGTTCCAGACACGTTTTGAAAACTTAAGAGCAGAGCACGTGTGTATCACTTGTCACAGATCAACTGCTTTCATTTTGGCTTTTTTTTTATGCTTGGTTAGCAGACCTGTGTCATTAGAGATGATTCCCTTCAGAACTCTGCAATGATCCTTTAATCCTAAACTTTATCTCTGTGGGTAGTGAATGAATTACCATCTACTGACTGCTCTGATGATGTCAGTACAAGTGGAAGGTATCCATGGAATTACTCAATGGCAGCTGTCCGCACTAGCTAACACACTGGCATCACCCTCAGAGACATCAGCAGATCTCAATGCTTCCCAAGGATAGAAAAGCTTCAGTAAGAAGCTTTTACTTATATTGTTCCTGTCCCAGGAACAGTTTCTAGGGGCAGGAGTTTGGCACTTGGCATACTCTTCATAACCTCTCAAAGCCATAGGTACCCACTGTCATGGGCACCTATTTGTCGTGGTATCATATACCTTTTGGTGAGCAGCTCAAAGCAAACATGAAATATAGACAAGCCAATGTACGCTTGTTTTCCTCAGAAGCTTGTCACTGGTCTGAGCTGTTCAGAATGAAAAGTCACTGCATAATTGTGTGTTGGCATTCTTGATTAGTAGAAGAGACTGTTCTGCTTATTTGATGAAAGCATTACATTTGTAATATGAGAATGTGATTTTACAATCTTATTCAATGCCATGTTCTTCTGTTAATTCTCTATTAGAAAGATAAAAGGATTCTTATGGAACAAAATCCGGCATATTACATACCAGGTTTAAAAAACATTAACTCCACAATTTCTCTGTTAAAGACAGAATTAAGGAAGAGTGGAAATAATTAGTAAAATAAGTTGGAAAAAAATCAGGCAGAGCTCAAAATTACATTTAAAGAAAAAAAAATACTCATTTTAAAGGCATTTTCTAAACCATATGTTCTTTATTTCTTGCTGCCCAGAACTCATTTACATATATTACTGCTGACTAAATGAAAGTACATGGTAAGGAAGAGCTGAAAAGGAGCAGTGCAAAGCCAGGGGAATTCCTGCTGGCCAATAAAAGGACATTAGTTTTTCCACATGGAATTCTGCTCCTTGTTGAAAGTGAAGCAAGCAAAGTCAAAACTGAATCCTGTTCAAAGAAAACTATTTTTAGACACAAAATACATGCACACACACGCAGGGCCTTTCTACTTAAATATTTATGTGGTTTGGGGTATCCTACTAGGCTAGAGGAATTGCCAGTCAAGGAAAGAAACAACAAAAAAGCCCAAACCGCAGTTTTACTCAACTATCAGTTTGTCTTCAGCTGAGCCATGCTACATGCGTCTCAGCTTCTCCTCAACCGAAGTTTATTTCACTGTAAGCTCTCCACAAATGTTTTTCCATGATTTAATTTTCCAGGTACCACTCCTTGGATTTAGGAGAGAAAAAAAAAACTGCAAACACTTTAAAGACACTGAAAGTATTTACACAAAAGGAAATTGTTCAAAGTTCCCGACAAAGAGCATAAAATTCAGCAGAAGGTAAAATTAAGGTTTGTGTTCCTTAGAACTACATCTTGATTTTGTAAAATACCACCAGAGGCACCCTCTGAACCACCTGAAATCACAGTATGAGCAGGTGAGCAAACTACAGCACATCACCGTGTTGTCTAGCTGTCACTTCTGTAGACTCTAAAATTGGCTTGGAAGAAAAAGTCAGCTCCAGTCATTAATGACCTATGGCTCTGAAATGTGATGTGGCAGATGGGTAACACACAGCAGGACACAAACTGGGGAAACATGAAATGGCAAAGGTATGATACTCAGTTCAGAAGCGTTTGAAAATGTTTGCAGTTGAATTGAAAGGACCCTTTAAAAATGTTCAATAGCATTTAAGCATCAAAAATAGGAAAGAAGGATATAAGTGCAGATGAATGAAGGTATTAAATGAATGAAATTCTTTATTAACAATGACATTTCTCACGTAAACCTCTTTGTTAGGGACAGTCACATCTACAGACCCCAACTGGAGAGAGACTTTCAGCAAAACTGGATACAGTTTTGTACATTACTGGAAATTACTTTTGGGACTTAAACATGACACAGGGGAATGGTGATGCAAGGGAAGCTGTCAAACACTGGGCATGATATAAGTAATACTCACTTTTATAGGAAGTGTAAATGAGGCAGAGACATGAAGTGACTCATGCAATTTAGGAGGCTTGCACAGTGAGTCAGTGACAGGATCAAGAATAGCATCCAAGATCCCCAACTCCTAAAAATCTACTTTTTCTGACAGCCTCTTTAACAATCTGCTCTGCCTACCCCGTAGGAACATAGCTCCCGGATGATTAATCAAAATAGGACTGATAAATATAGTCAAATTAATCCAATTTAGAACAGTACATTTCCCATTGCCTTCTCAGTTCACTCTGCTATAGTCAATTTTCTCGTAACCATTTTCTGATACTGAACCCAGCTCAGCCACGCCACATTTTCTTCGCATGTAAACAATTCTTCAACTACCAGTAGAGTTATGAGAAATAGGCCAAGGATCTCATTTTACAAACTATTACTCTCTTGTGATAACCAGCACATTGGACTACTTTTAGATGGCAGGCAATGGACTTGAATTCTATCTGCTTGGAAGCCCCTTCTTCACTCAGCTCAGTAACTATAACCCCGAAGTCTTCATTCTTTCACAGAGAAAGATGCGCTCAGTAGAATTACCTTCGAAAATGCATTTCACAAAGAGATGAGCCTATGTTGATAAACTGAGCCCAAAGGGCCTAGATACTGCTCTTCAGTGAACTCAAAACATCCTAAAATTAATGAGCGGTAAACTCACTGCATTTTAGATAACAGCAATGAGATGAGAGCAACCAGAGACACATGGTGCCAAGGTTTCAGCGGGGCGGAAAGTCAGTATCATTGACAAAAAAGGTCAATGTTCCTTCCATTCCTGGGTTACTGATCAGTGAAGTTAGTCATGATTTCCACTTTTTCATTAAGTTAAATAGGTAGAAATTAAGGAACACTTTAGCAGATCACCAGTATTTTCCTAATGAAAATCAGCTATCATAACTCAGTTTGGCAGAGACCAGGAAAGGCTGGCAGCTTCCAAGTCACGATGTGCAATCAATTTTGAAGCCAGAAAAGCAGGGCAGAATGTGCTCTTCTTCAGAAAGTGAAATTATTATGGGTAAAATTCTCCCAGCTTTCAGTGTAAGAGATCAGAGCCTCGTGCAACCCACACGACAGCATGCCAACCATTCGCATTTATGACCAGCAGAGGTTCGCCAAATTAAACAAAGACTTCAAGGAGTGATTTACATGATCAAATCACTTGAATGCAAACAAAAAGAAATGTGTTTATACGGACTCTTTTTGATGGTCAGACTGGAAAGATTTCCAGAAAACAAAACAACTCTGACTGACGTGTTTTTCCTGAACCCTCCCTTACAGTTGGGAGACAGAAAGGGAAAGAACAACATTTCTGCTTCCTGCACATCACGTTGCTAAGTGGCAATCACTGGGTAAAAAAAGAAATGCACACTTGCTGTATGGCACAGAAGTACTTCTCTGAAACTCCTGGCCTGTTTTATTAGCAGGGGGCAGCAGGCAATGCTAGTGTTGTAGGTGGCAGAAATCAAATATTGGTCTGGTATTTTGGCTCTTTGATCAATTCTTTTTTTAATGCCACAAAGCTGAAGTATGTTAGAAAGTCTCTTCCAGTCTGTGGCTGGATTCAGATGTGTAGCTTAACAGGAAGAAACACTGACACTGTTTTAGATAGTTATGTTAGCTGTGAAAATAATATCATTCCTCTAAAAAACAACCCAGAGCACGTACATAAATGAAGATAAGAGGGTAGACTGAGATGAGCTCTTAGGCAGAAGCCCTTCCCTGTGAGGGTGCTGAGGCACTGGCACAGGGTGCCCAGAGAAGCTGTGGCTGCCCCATCCCTGGCAGTGTTCAAGGCCAGGCTGGGCACGGGGGCTTGGAGCAACCTGCTCAAGTGGAAGGTGTCCCTGCCCATGGCAGGGGTTGGAACTGGATGAGCTTTAAGGTCATTTCCAATCCAGACCATTCTAGGGTTCTATGACTGAAGACTCATTAGAAAAGTGACCTCCATTCATTGGCTACATAAAACAATGAAAAGTCTGGTTTAGGCAGCCAGAGGTGCTTGCAGTAAGCTGTCTACATGTCCTCCAAAATGCTTCATCATTCTAGTGAATGTGGAAACTGTTAACTGGTTAATATCAGCCAGGCTGCAGTTTCAGGACACCACAGCAAACACATGTGGTGGGTTTGAATTTACCAAGATTCACTCAGCTTCCTTTATTTTTAAGGAACTGTGCAGGAGTGGGTATCATCAGACTTCTTGCAGATGGCTCACAATGCTAGAGAGGACATGAATATAACACAGAGTAAAAAAAAAAAAAAATACACAATTAAGAGTAGAGCCAGGACCAACAAAACAACAAAAAGTTTACATTGCTCCATTTCAAACATTTTCTTAGGAGAACACTGCTTTGCTCACAATATTCTGAAGGACAAACCAACAGTTTTTATTACTGTTTCAAACTGCTGAGTGACAAGAAAGAACAGAACCTCTGAGTAAAAGAAGAATCACCTATCAAGGAGAGAGAAACCATTATTTGCTCACTTCACCAGTTCCCTGAGTTCCTCTCCCCGTCAGCTAACAGTGGTAACAGGGACAACTACACCTCAAAGCTTTTGAATTCAGATGTCAGAAGATGTCCCTTTTCTTCAGGGACTTCGCTAAAGTCAAGACACTTAAAACTTCTTGGTTGGCAAAATTATTCATCTAAGTCTAAAAAACGCTTAAAATAAAAGGCAAGGTTCTAAATCAATGCTGCAGCTTCCTGCAGCACAAGGCGGGGGCAATTCCCACCTTCCCACATGGAATGCCATCAGTGCTGGATTCTGTGAGATGCGCCCAGCTGTGGGGTCTGTTAACACTAGTGCTGTGCAAACTGTATCAAAAGGGTTCATGGTTTGGAACAAACCAGAAGTAGCTGTTGCTGGTGACAACAGAACCCAGCAAAATCTTTTACAATCAACCCCCCCCCACCCCCAGTGAGATGACTTAATCCAGAAGGATACTGAAAAAAACACTTGTAGCACAGAAAAGTTAACAAACACTGTGTTAAAAATGGTATTTATGGCAGCAAAATAGAGATTTGTGTCATCACTTCCGCACGGAACTGCGAATTCTGGAAAGATACAGTTACACAAATTTTAACTGAAGTATCAGTCACATACCTGAAGGGGATAAACAAAACTCAGGTATATTGGAGTACTCCTGAGGCCTGAACAGAGACAATAGTGTATGCTGCCTTCAGCTGTTTCCCCATCATTCCTAGTTCAGTTGTCCATGAAGGGTATTTTTCATCCTTTCTCGTATGAACTCAGTGACTTTGCATCCACGCAAATCAATAGAGTTCCTTTCCATACCAGGCAATCCACAGGCACTAAGGCATCACAGCAGGTAGGCAAAAGGCTACGGAAATGGTTAAAAAATGTCTTTAATACACTGTCAGTGTGACACTGACTGCAGCCAGAAGTGGAAAATTATCGAATGGTTTAAATTAGATTCTTAGCAGTATCTGTGTGTGTGTGCGTGTGTGTGTGTGTGTGTGTGTGTGAATGCACTGTGCCACCCGTACACACAATTAAAAGCATACTATACTGGTCTTGCTGCTAAGGCCCTGGGACCTTGTTGTTATTCCCCAGATAAGTTCACCAGTTGTTTAAATCAACAAAAGAGTTATTTACAGAGTATTTCATGGGATACTTAAAAGTTTCCAGAAAAATTCTTATTTTAACCTTCATTTCTTACTCTATCTTGCACAGATTAACTCCACAGCACAGATGAAGTGTCTACCATCATCTGGGATGCTTCTCAGTAGAACTGCAAATGTGAGTACCTGTTAAGACATGGAGCTAACTACACAGTGGTCACTGTCTGAGACTACTTACTGGAGCCTGAACTACTGTTGGGTTTTCAGCTGGGTCTGTCAGTGTTACATACACACAGATGAAAATGATGAAACCCCTCATGCACCATCACAAAACATCTAAGTAAAGAAACCTTGAAACCATGAAGGTCTGAAAGTTAAAGCTTCCATAAGTTTAAACAGAGCTTTTTAGCAGAAAAAAAAAAAAACAAACACCCCAACAAAGATGATTTCCTACTGCTCTGACAGTTACCCAGAGAAATTTTCCATCACACTTTGGATTCTTCCAAATAGACCCAGCACATCGTTATGCCACAATAATGTTACACGGTGTAGACATAAGGCCTGAAATTCATTTCTCTTTCTTAGAGCTATAATGCAGCAAAGGAAACAATGAAGGCGTGCATGGAGAAATCCTTAAAGATCAGAAGTTCCTGCTCTTGCATTCTGATCCCTTCAGAAAACATTACTCAGCTAGAACTAAAAATTCACAAAGTAATATTGTAGGCTCCAGATGACATTAGTGAGAGTCAAGTACCTATGGTTTCACCTTCCTTGCTATTTCTTGAAGCCACAAATCTCACACCATATTGTTTTGTGGTTCTAAAGGACTTAATTTTCTCCTTGAACGTGAAGAAAGAGCAAACAAGTTAAAGGCTCTGCATTTTTCTCACACTGCTTTAATTCTGCAGGGCATGGGGGGGAGGGTGGGGAGGGGGGTGTTTTACATCACTATACAATATGCCCTACTTAAGTTAACCTAACTAAGATGTAGCAGAGCTCCAGCAATAGTTTAGAGGTATGCCTTCAAGGACTAATGCTAAATCCAAAGTCTTCACATGACAAGTCAGGAAGTGAGAGGTACAGCTTATAGCAAATATCAACACAAAGTGGGCTATTAGTGCATTGGTCCAGGTGAAGCAGAACCCTGATACCTGCTATATTCATGTTCCACACACTATATCCTTTTAGAATGGAACACAATCCATTTGGAATACCCACACTCACAGTTGTCTGTACTGTGAATTGCTCAGCATGGACCTCAAATGGTATCTTCTGACTCCAGGGGAACATGAGGTCAAGCAGCTGTATTCAGTCGTTTCTTCAGAGATGGCAGCTTCTTTTCTGCCTTTCCCCATATTGCCCCTTGCTCCTCCCTGCATCTATCATCATGCTGGGATGAAGGAGGCCAATGGAATTCAAAAGGCGTGACGATTTTTGTGTCATACTCATGCCGACATTCAGGAAGCTGAAAGGTACCAATTGCCATGGAAATGTCCTGGTTTGACAGAGAAAAAGCAGATCCACAGCACCTAAAACAACCTCACAGCATAACACAGTACGCTAGTCACAGTCATTCCAGATGCTTACCGAAAAACTGTATGGCAAAAGTGACCAGGGTTTGGTGTGTAGGTTTTTGGTGAACACATGACAACAGGCTAGTCAGGAAACTCTAACTGAGCTCCAACTGGACTAAATTCTAATGTCAGGAAAAGGCTCTTCAGCAGATGGCAAAGTTTAGATCATTAACAAAAATGAACTGCTCAATTACATTTGGAAGTGTACAGCTTGAGCAACACTAACCACTCACATCCCTAGGAGCCTGAAAAGAAGGCTCTAGAACGCTACATTCCAGCATGCTTACCAATACTGACCTCAGATCACCACTGCACCCCAAAACAGACATAGAAGTCAAGACAAAAATCTTTAAGGCTGCTTTATTGCTGACCTCAATCCTCATTTGATCAATCCACAAACTATTACTCCTCTCTAGACATGCATTCATATCATAATTCCTACAAAAAAAGTACTTACCATGAAATATTTTTCATTCTTTCTGAACTTTAAAAAATAAAGCCTCATCTCAAGCCCATATGGAAAAATACATCCCTAAACATCTCAGCAATGCAATGACACATAAATACACAAATATAACTTCAACATTTACATGTTCAATCTCCTGCAGCTTGTAAAGAGGGCTTATTTTTATTGGACTGTTAAAAGTCTCGAACACGAGGGCTTCTTTTTCTCAGTATTTCTTTTGTTACCAGAAATTCCATAAACTGTTTTTATACAAAAATACAATGTACCTGTACTTCTATTAGCTGTCAATATGATTCACTTTAAAAACAACCAAGACAGTAAATGCTGGGTATGAAATTTTCCAGCTAAGCTCAGTTTCGATATAGTTTGTCACAAACAGAGACTACGTTTTGTGATCAAGACTCTGAAACTACAGTGATGTTCTAATTAACTATATATAACTAGGTTGAGAATAAGGAAAGCAAAAGGTGTGGTAGAATGTGCAGTAACTGACTTGGGAAGGAAAAAAGATCATGAGGTGTTGCATTAAATGTTTCATAGAAAAAGATTAAGACAATGAAATACTCTGAAATAGGAAGGTATTGATGAAAAATCTGATAAACTAAATGAAAGGTGACAGAGCCCAGTCTTGAAATTCTTGAACAAGGACACAGGCTGTGAATAATCCAAAGTCAACACTATCTTACAGGCTGGACTATGACCACTCATAACACAGGGCACTGAATAATATCCTGGCTTGCTTCCCAAGATATGTGTTTCATCAATATCACAACTCAGCTTGGATCTAAACCAGCTGGTTTGTATTTAAGGGCAATCTCTTACACATACTGCAAGTACATCTGCAGAGAGATGCAAATCTGAGTGCTGTCAGCGTAAAGCGCCTGTGGCATCTTACTAATTCCCAGTGGCTTTATAAATACAGTAAAAAAGGCACAGGATGAATCCCTTGCAGCACATCATATGTAACTAGACCTCGGGGAAAGAAAGAGCCACTCCTTGTTTCATGAGAACTTTGATTTCTGGACACTTACTCCTGCTATCACGTAGCCGTTCCAGAATGCAGACATGAGAATTGCTGCATCAGGACAAAACTTAATTCTTAGTTTAAGGCAACAAACAAGGCTCCCAACACTGTTTTCTGTTCATTTTGTGTAGGTTTTAACTTCATACATGAATCTCATTAACAGATTAAGCCATGATTCCTCCACAGCCCTATAAATCACCAGTTAAAACCAAACAGAACATGCTTTAGAGATATACACACATTCTATACAGCTGGAGACTTTGCTTCCTGCATTTCCTTCCCTTGATCTTGTTACACACACACATACAAGTTTTCCATAAGCTACCTTCTTATTCTCCTTCCAGCAGCTCTGCCACTTCTCTCTCTCTCCCCATTTCATCTATTACTTCTAGTTCTCTGTCACAATTCTATCTACTTGGATGACACATTCAGTGCCACCTGCAACTTACTCAGCATACAGAAAGGCCTGGATGGGGCATTCACAAATCACTGTATCTAAGGTCAAGATGCCCAACAAACAGAACTGTTGCGAGCTCAGCTAACCAGTTCAGTTCCAAATCTGCCAGCTCTCACTCTCTGTATGCTTTCCACTCCAGATCAGGTTTTGAGTGGCAAAAAAACCCAGCTGAAGTGGAATAAAAGGAAGTTCTGAAATGAAGAAGAGACAAAAAGTTCATGTTTGTCCTATAGCCTCAAAACCTACAACTTCAGCATTCACAGACTGCATTTAACTCCACAGCATCACATACATTTGAAAATCCTGCTCAGCTACAGAAAAAATGTTGTTATAAGCCATGGAAGTATAAACATGAATGTTTGACTGTGAGAGTAACACAAATGTGAGATTTGTGCTGACCAATATTTTACATCTTATCCTCTCAGAGAAACTACAGGCTTTGAAGCAAATGGCAAAACTCCTTTCCCTTCGAAGGCAAGTAGTTTTGCCATGACTGCAGTAAAGCCTAATCCAGCAAATGCCTATCAGTTCTGTTCCTGTATTAACTTCACTTTCACCTGCCACCAAGATCATACACTGCTATGTAATGCAGTATGTTGAATGGAGGAAATTACACCAAGAGCAACTGAAGCCTCATTATTCAATGTTAAATGAGGCTACAGTGTGGACAGACACCAAAAAATGGTCTATCCGTAATTATATCTGTTAAGGCTACATTTCAACCCATCTAAAGTGCCTCATATTTAAATGGAAATAGGTTACATCACCTTTCTAAAAGCACCTCAAATGTTTCACCTCCTGAATGGCCAGAACACTTCATTCAGAGTTTTGTGAAACAGTACGTTAACGCTCTTGGAAACCTACATTTTCTGAGGAAGAAAAACCCAGCAATCCTGCACTGTGGACTTCCACAAACCTGACAAGGGTTTCTGAGCAAGGAGACAGAAAGTCCCCCTTTCAGCAACTGAAAAAGCAGAACACACAAAGAGGGGGTTGCCCTGCTGAATGAGGCTGCACGCAGCGCAGAGATCTTCACAGACAAAGCACAGCTGCTGCTCTTTGCAGTGAGGGATTAGCTGTCTAGGTCAAGGAAAAAAAGTCTCTCTGTAGCTAAGTGAGCAAACTGCAGAATGCATCCTCAACACATAGAAAGGGCCATCAAACCAGCCTGCAAATTGCGCAGAAGCTTCTGGGAACAGAAACAACTCCAGCAACCGCTTCTTGACAGAACACGTACAAATACTGCTGGTGAACAGCAGTGATGCTCTGCTGCAGGACTGAGGTTGCAGAGACCTTCCAGGTTCTTTTAAACTGCATTTCCTTCCCCTTTCCCTTGTGTTCATGCATTAACAAGCACTTTTTCTTCATGGTGCTGTCTGTAGGGCTTTAACAATCGCATCTGTAAGAACAGGCCTAGAGGTAACAGAAGCAGCTGTTTTAACTATCTCTCATAGGGACCAGTGCTGTTAAAAATACACATTTGGACACACAACTTCTTATTTTTAATACATTCAAACCTCTTTCAATCTTCTTACAGTTGAGTCAGATTGTATTTTGAATAAAACACTGAAAACGTTACTGGCAATTAGGCTGGTATCTAAAATGGTGATTTAATGGCATGGTACAGGGAGCTTTGGACTTACTTGTTTGTGGCATTACTTGAACTAGAAGTATCAGCAAGTTGTACTGTTCAAAAAACCAAGAGCTTTTCTTCCCTTCCAGTCAAATTAAACCAAATTAAAACTAAGATTTACTCAGCTGGAAGATACCAGTTCAAATTAAAAGATGGAACGTCATTCATTCCAGCAAAGTCACATTTCCTTGCTGGCCGAAATTTGCTCTACCTGATTTCACACCCTGACTTACACAGCTGTTAGTAATTGCCATTAACACAAAGGCCCTTTTCAATAAAGCTGGGTTGCAGCTTCTGACAGATGAGGACATTCTCAGGAGCTGTGCTCAAGCACATCTTAACATCTGTACAAGTTCCCTAAATCCTTGCAGTTATTTACATGCTGAGAGACTGCTCCTCACTATTGATTCTATTACAAGTAAACTGCACTAAGCAAAATACCGTTGCACTGGAACAGCAAATCTAAATTTAAGCATGTGAGCTGAAAGACTTTGTAGCCTGCATGTTATATTTAAAACACAGGCACATGTCACCATTCCCACCCCCCCAGTATCATCACTTTAAGAACTGAGTGTTATTAGTCCTACTGAAGCTGCTGTCATGGCCATAAAAAGTTATTCTCCATTATGGTCAAAAAGCTATTCTCTACGTGTTAATTAGGGAAGTTTTAACTAAAGTTTTGAAAATTCACATACAAGTAGGAATCTGTGAGGTCAGAAATGGTTTTTGGATCTACATCAAATATTTCTATGGGAACTTTTGATTTACATACTTTCACAGCATTAGAAGCTTTTTAAACTGTATCCATACCATCATTTACATAGCTAAGAAATTAAAGGATGTTCAGTTTCCGTTTCTCAAATAAAGGCTATCACCAATACACACTTGTATGGAGTGTGTGGCACTCCATCCACATTTATGGAGTACAGCTGAATTTGAAGAGTTCATCAACAGATCAAAGGGACAGACAAAGGTGGAGTACTTTTAGTCCTCATATTACATTGTAAAATCATGTCAGAAAAGAGTTAACAGCTATTTTCAGATAAGTACTGCTTCCTTCCTTCCTACAGTGCATCAAATTAATAGTAAAACTTCAGCCATCTGTAAATGATGAAGTTCAGGACAGGTCAACTTCCCACAGAGGTCACATGCTCACAAGTACATATACGATATGAGTTGAAACCATGAAGAGAGCTGGGGACTGTAGGACTTTTGGACTAGCTCAGACTCTAAAGTGTGTTAAAGCTTAGAGATCTTCAGACATTCTTCAGCACTTTCAATGGCTGCTCTGTAAGTGGGACATACCATTTCTATGGCTGCATATGTCCTTACGTCGTAGGTGGATACGCTGTTTCTTCTCCCAAGAGCTCTTCTACCATTTCAACTGTACATCTCTGCAAAGGACACTACTTCTCTCCTCCATGTGTCAACAGGAATGATTTTTAGAAGCAAGTATCTATTTAAAAACAGCAGAGAATTCTGCAACAGTTTACGAGAGCATTTTAATCCTCATTACTCTGGTCTGTGGAAAGTGGCAAACTCCATTTCAGAAGTTTTGACATATCATGCTAGTGAACAGAGATAAGGAGGGCTTTTGGAGCCTGGTCCCCCACACCCAGCTTGTGCTATTTCTTCTTTATACTTCTTAAAAGGAAGCATCAGAAAACACCTAAATGGAGGAGGTGCTGACAGACTGAAAACTTTAATTGAGACTCCTTTCCCACAGTGCCTCCCACACAAAGCTGTAGAGTTTAAAGATTTTAACAGCTTATAAGCATAAGAGACAATTCTTTTTCCTTTGACCTCACTTAATCCCTGCTAAATTGCACTAAACCAGATTTCACCAAAAATTAGCTCCTAGAGCTAAACAAGGCCTTTAAATTTACTTCTGCTGGGCAAGGTATCTGATGTACCACAGCTGCACTTCCATTTCCAGGATTTCAGGAAGTGAGTGAGGGACAAGCTATGTTAGCATCCTTCTCATACTCATCACACACAAGCACTGGCCAGTATGTGCAGTGAAAGGTTTTCTCCATCACTCGCCCCCCCACCTCAGCAGTAAAGCTGTAGAGGAAAATCCTTTACTCTGTATCAAACACCCACTGCAAAGCTGAGAACAGCTAGAGAGAAGCTTGCCCAGAAGAAGGTAATTTCTATGCTCATTTCTTGCACTATTCCTAGCTAAGAGTTTCCAAACATGCAAAGCCTTCCTCTAAGAGGCAAGTGCTCTGAGTCACGCTTCATGTACGCTGCTCTGCTGGGGGAGAACACAGTCCTGTCCTGTACTCTAGTGCTGGCCTGTAACCCAGGATGGCGTTGTAGTGCTTAAGGAATCCACAAGTCACCAAAAGTCTCAAATGAAAGCAAACTCCATTCTACAAGCATTTTAGGCAGTGTTTTGTAGATGTTCTCTGTAATAGTATCATACAAAACTATGAAAAAGTTGACCAAGACCACAGAGCACCAACAACTATACATACACATGATGGAAAAGTCAGGGCAACAAAGGGCTTTGCTAGGAAAACCAGGACAACCAGTTCCCCCAACTCCATCCTCCCTCCCGATCACTTATGGCAAGTAATATTCAAAGACAAGTACACATCTGACTTTCAACCCAACTAGTGTTTCAACTCCACTACAGCTCTGCCTTTGAACTTACAGGGCGTGCACCTTTTCCTCAGTATAACTGAAGGAGACTGTGTGGGAAGAGCATGAGATGCAGGAGCATCGTGGGAAAGACCAGAGTCACAAGTGACATGGCTCCTCCCTGAAACCTAGGTGGAAAATGTAAGTGCTGGATGTCCCCAGTTACTCATTTGCATTTAATCATATTTCAGGAATATCGGATTTATTCAAAATGCCACAAATTACATCAACTACTGCAAGCTACATTGCTTGATTGTGGCTTTTTCAAAGCATGCATTTTGTGAGCAGCATATTTGTGAAGTTACTCTCAATGCATGTTTTTAAAAACATGATGAAATCAGTATTTTTATCAATTCCTTTATTTACACCGAATTCTACTGAGACCTGACACTTATGATGGTCTCAGCAAACTCCCTCCAACCCTCACTGAGCCACTTTATATAGATACAGCAATTTGGTAATCATTTTTTCTCGATTTACGGTTCCCTCTCATAAACAGGCAATTCACAGAGTAAGTTTATGCATTCCCTTGTGCCACAGAATTCATATTCTCTAATTCAATTTTCCCTGCAAAACCATAAAATGGTTTTCAATGTTTAATAACCCTGGATCTACTTTAAAAGCTTCAGTAGGGCACCATCATGTGCCCTTCCTTTCACAAAGATAATAATCTAAGGCCTGTGCTTCCATCTGTAGTATTTTCCTTTGCTTTCTTTCAGGAAGTGTTGCTAAGGAAACAAGCATCACCTACTGTTAGGTCCAAAAGTCTAGCAAAGCTTTTCTCAGGAAAAACAGAACTACGAAACAGGTAATTAACTGTTTTTAATAAAGAAAAAGAAAAATGAAGGCAGAATTACTGCATGCTCAACACACACAATCTACATACAAGAACCATATATTCACTAGGGCATGCTCCTGCTCCCTCCCTTAAAAACTTGTTTCACTTTGATTTCATAATGAACTAAGGAGAAGCATTTAACCCATCCTTAAAGCAGAAGTTTGGATTTTCCTCCACTTCTAGAGCCAGTCTGCTGCTCAGCTGTGCCCTTTGAGAAAAGGCAGTAGCCAGTTCTGCTGAGCAGCAGTTCCCTGCGTGCACAAAATCATTACAGACCTACTTACTGAACTGACTCATGCAGAGTAACTGAGCCTGGCTCAATAAATTCACATTTGTATACTTCATTTAGGGTTTCTGGTACTGTGAGTTTACATCACAACCCCTTTTACTACTAAACAATTATATTCCACTGGGCAGATCTGAAGATTTAGCCAATTTAAAGCCATGCTATTTGTTAAATTAACATCTATAACAGTTCAGCAACAAGTTTATTTCAGCTTACATGAAATTTAGAACAGTTCCACTCATCTGTGTACAGATGACATGGCAGGCAAAACATACGAGCCTCTACAAAATATCTCTATGTTAAAATAATTTTGCCCCAATTCCATCCAAAGTAACCAGTCACCAGTTGAAAACTTAAGGTGCTAATACCTGAATTTTATATGTTACCAGAAGCATTCTGAAAAACAAAAGGGGATCTAGGATTAACACCACCTCTGGAGGTCACCACCATAGTAAGTACATTTAAATCTGTATGTAGATGTTGTATATATATGTATAGATATTGCGATTTCAGGCTGTCAAGAGGTGACTTACTGCTCTATACAGAGCTTAATCTTCAGAGTGCCAGTGTAAGCTCCATCTCACAATTATCAGACATTTTGCATTGGTGGCCCCCAGACAGAGCAGTCATAGAATAAAAAAGCAGCCTTTTAGCAGTGGTCTACTATAAATCAGAGCCACAAACAAAGACAACCCACAAAGTATTATCAGCAGGAATTAATTCTGACCATGACTTCTGTGAACAGTGAAGGTCACAGCAAATGTCAAACCCATGTACAATTCCCTCAACTCTGCAGTTCAAGAACTGCCGTCACACACATGGGTATGCTTTGCCCTGGCTCAGCAGCAATGACTATCTGAACCACAGCAACCCACAGGAAATGCTTTGGGAAGCTTACACTGAGTTGGAGGGGCTGATTACAGGGAGAGCTGAATGAGTCTATGATTAGTAAAAAGAAAGGGGAATTAAAAACAGAATAGTAACCTCAGCTAAAGACAAGAGGGAAGCTGCTCTGTCTGCACAAATACTTGCCTCTAGCCTTAAGGCAGTGAGTCCGACACCAGTATTAACGTGTCAGACATCCAGTATTTTTTGTTTTCAGCCCTTTGCCATCCTGTAGTCCTGCAGTTGGGTGGTTGACTTCACTGTGAGGAGCAGGAGGAAAGGGTCAGTGTTTTTCACAGACAGCAGGCAGCTGATACAGCAGCAACATGGACTGAGAATCTTGAAAACACAGACAAATCTAGAGCAATAGTTGACTCCACTGGTAGCAAAATGCTTATATGGAAACTACATCCAAATTCAGTTATGAGAAAGCTGGGTTGCGGGCTTGATTACCCACATGTAGGCTGAATGTGTGACAGCAGCCATGCTTCTTGAGTGGAGTGGTCCAGAAGAACAAGAGACTGATCACATCATAGAGTCAATAGGGATAGGCCTATGCTGGTTAAGAAGAGTGGGTTGCATATTAGTTTAGAACTGAAAATCCAGTTTTAAGCCGTTATGCTAATCCACTTAAGGCTTGGAGTCTTCTCGTTTTTCTTCACTGCTTTCTTCAATGACAGAAGGCTCTACCATATAATGTCTCCCTTTATCCACCTCTTCCCTACTATTTCTCTCCCCAGATAAACATTCTAGCCTTGATAGGATAAACCAGAGATAAAACTTAATTTATACACCTATATTTGTTATACTCACTAGACATAACATACAACTTCAACTTGAATGAAATGGGTAGAAAAATTAAACTAAGAATCAATAAATGAAAGCACTTCATCCATTATCTCAAGTGCAAGAGAGCAAGAGTTTAAAACTTCAATGCCAGAATCTAAATCCTACTGCTGAACAGAACACATGAAAAAGTAATTTATCAACCTGTTATGAAACTCTGTGGTAACCTGCTTCCAAGATAAGTCTATTTTCTTGAAGGAGCTGTAAAACACAAGGTATTTTCATGATCTGGACTGGTTTATTTTCACATGTTCAGGTGGGATAGTCAGTTACCACAGTCTAAAGGACACTTTGCCGATTATAAACTTCTCAGATTCTAATATACAATACACTGTAAAACATTTTAGACAAGGTTAGGATTTTTATCCTAGCAAGATTATCTAAAAATCACTAAATCTGAATCTATCTTTTCATAAAGTTCTACAGAAGATTTTAATAACACACTTCCTCACCCCTGTATTTCACAGACAAAACTGCAGAGAACATCAAATTCTAACACATAGATTTTATTAGGATACTAGCATTTTTAACTCTGGGTATTCTCATCCCTCCTCGCAACTTAGGCAGATGTATCCAATTAATGATGAATCATTCTACATAAATTTCCTGTTTAGAACATACTGGCAATACCAGCAGAACAGCCTACAGAGCTCAAAATGGGGAAGAGAAACTCGCTTGGTCACACATCACCACCATTTAGTTTACAGACCCCAAAAAGAGGCTTTAAGTGGGGAGGTGCAGGTGCCCCAAGAAAGAAATTGTTCACTTCAGATTCCTAGATGAACTAACATTTTGCTATTAGAAAGAAACTACACTATTGCATGCAGATAGAGCTGTACACACCACACACTGTAGACAATACACAATTACAGATCACTACTAGAATTGAGGAAAGCTTTATTTCTCGTGCTCCTAAGCACTACTCAGAATATCTGTAATGAAATGGTGTGTGAAGGAAATTTGATCACTAAGCACCAGTGTGTAAGAGCAACTGTTCTGTTTTACTCAACTGAATGTTGGGCTACAATTCCACAGGTGTTGAAAGAGGTAAGAATGAACTAGACAAACAATCTAGCTCTGTTTATCTATGCTCTATCCTCAGATTAGCCCAAGAAAAGGGCCTCCCAGTGTCAAATAAAATCAGAAGAATATCTGCCTGCATCTTCAACTGAAAAGTTTGGTCAAATTCCACTTTCTGGACAGCCCATTCTCAGTCTATGTATTTTGTTTAACTTTTGCCTTCCCTGAAGAAGCCTTTTATTTTTTTCTCTCTTTCGGGAATTGTCCTATCTTCTGCAGGAGCCTATTGCCCACACCCTGCTGGATCAAGCTATAATGTCCTACTTTCTGATCCCTGCAAGGGAGGCCTGTGGAGCTTGAAACTCTGAAAGTTCCTAAGTGTTTGAAAGGTTATTCCTCAAATGCTCTCCCTCTAGGAGGTCTGTAGTTGAAGAGACTAACATCAGGAAGGGAACTGATTGGAGGCAACCCTCCCCTTCTCTTTTTAAGTTATGACTGATAGAAGGGAACAACTTTTTCTTACATCCAGATACAAACTTCACATTGCAGTGGTCACATCCAAAGGCTGTTTGGCTTTTTGGTTTGCTTTAAAAATAAGAAACATTTCTGGTGCCACAGACATGAAAAAAGGTTCCCCATAAAAGGCAAGAAAACCCAATGTGCCATTAAATATAGTATTATTGTAAAACAACTTCTGATCTCACAAAGGCTTCTGAAAAATAGGCTGGTATATAGTTCCATTTCTCTTATCTTGAAAATTACTGAACTATCCTCTGCATAGCCTAGAATAAACTTCCACAGCGTGTGGTCATCATTTAAATACTCCACTCAAGGTATTTCAGTTCTCTTTAATTTGCATTACTTTTCATGTGTTTTGACTGCAGCTTTCAGAGTTAGAATGCAGTCACAGGGATCTTGTAAGCAATTTTAAAGGTATGCCAGAGTGCAGCCCTATTTGATTTAGAAGAATGGACAAATCTGTAAGGAACAATCAACTTTTTCCTAGTCCTAGGGGGTAATTTTCTGTACAAACTCACTGTTCTTAATCAGGCACTGTGAAGTACACACTTAACTGGAACACCCTCCAGTGCAGCAGACAGGCTGTTTTTCCACCAGTCTGGCTCACTAGTGGTTAAGATTTTAAAGCTCTTAACCTTCAACAGAGAAATTGCTTTGAATTTCATTATAAGCTTCTTCTCATTGACCAGTTTGATTGCTGAGTCTTTAAAGGACACAATCAAAAACATCCCTGACCACATAATAAATAAAGTCAACACAATAATAGGTCTTTCAGAATTCTATAGGACTCCAGGAGATGAGCAGTTGATTCCTTCAAGCTGAGCAGAGAAGCATGAAATGAACTTCAGCTTGCAACAAACTAGGGAGACATGTAAGAAAGAACATGTTCCATTTTAATATTACTTAATACTGGGATTGACAAGGCATTGTAGCACCACAGAGGAAGATCCTGCAATGGAGGAAAGCCCTAAATCTAAAGAGATCCGGAGGCACCAAGTATTTTAAGTGATGACAATTTTAGAGATCCACACATGCCAGAACATATTTTCTATTCTAAAGCACTATAAACAATCTACTGTAACTCAGTGGAACAAAATTCCACTGCTTCTTTAGAAAATATACTTAAGAAAACTCTTAGAAAAAATAAGTAGAAAGCTTGCTACTAGCTCTAGTGATAAACTTATTAGTTTTCACTCTATGCAAAGGAAATGGAACAATATTAAGGTGAATGAATTTAGGTGTAGATCAAAAATGAAGGATTATGCTGCCAGGGACTGAAGGATTATCATCACTTACCTCCCTCATCCAGAAGCTTCCCACTCAGGGGCTGGGATGTATCTGAAGAGTAACATGTAATGGAAATTTGTAGCATTAAATTAACTGCAGCTGATTGGAAGCACCTGATGGAGAAGAGGTGAGAATACCTGCTGTTTTAGAAGTGTGAATAGGATAATCCCCAAACCTGACTTTCTGGTCTTCTGCCCTGACATTAACTATTACGGTTACAATCTGTCTGAACACTGGAAAAAATACTTTAATAGTCAGTTACAGTAAGCTACTAGAGAGGTTTCCAGACCAACCACAAGAAAAAAGGCCCAAGTTATGGCTTTTAACTGAAACCATAGCCTCATGACAACACTAGTCAAATAACCAGGCAATACACTTAGCATCCAAAGGAGATACAGGTTTTCCTTGATCAGTACAGGCACACAGCCACAAAACCCAAAACAAACCAAAGCACACCTAGCATCTCCTCAGTAGACTATTTAAATAGCTAAGTCAAGGCTATAGAAAACAAAGTCTTACCTAGTAAGTGTGTACTCCCTGAGTCCTGAATGCAGGTTCATGGCAGAAAAAGTACCTATGCATCCACGCAATCGTTTATCTCGACCAATCTTCCACGTTACAAACAGTGGGCTGTTTAGGGAACAGAAAGAGAGACATGATCACAGAAGCAATACTGACAGCTGGGGTGAAATTTTGGCAACAGTGTTCTTCCATGTCGGGCAATGGGGGGCAGATCACTCAAATAACTGTATCTGAGCAGGGCCACAGGACGTAGAAACGTCCTTTGCAATTCTTTTGACTGTTGCAGAAATGTTGCTTATGTGATATAATAGAAAATAACATTACTGGAATAGTTAACGGACAGAATCAAAGTGCTTGGTAACAGACATGACATGCTCAGTGTCCGTCACTGTCACCCATCAGGCTTCTGTGAATGGGAAGCCTCACCTTATACAGCTGTACATAAGGAGCCCTTTACAGAAGGGAAAAATGCCCCTGTCACACATGCCATCCCTCCACCTGAGCATAAACACGTTGGTCCTCAACACTGCTAGCAACAACTACCAGAAATCCCTGGAAGGTAAGAAAGTTTAGGAACACTCTCCATACCTAAAGAACTGCCTGAGGAAAGGATATTTCCTCCACGAATCCAAGTTGGTATTTAAGAATCTCAGAAATTGCCAGAAGTGGAGCAAAATCTCTAGAAGTCGAACATGTCTCAATCATACAAGTGTGACAGTTACAAACAAACACTGCTACTACCAAACAGCTTTGTACCCATCTACACCAGTTTAACAAGAAAGAGACAAACCACACAACTTGGTGGGACCAAAGTTTTTCTTGCAGTTCTAAAGCATTGCATCAATACCGGATCAACAGCAGCACACAGAGACTTGAATCTCCCAGGGGAGTGCACATTCCCAGTCCTTTCAACTCTAACTGAGATTTCTAATCCCGGGATGAACAGGGATGTGCACAGAAGAAAAGCACAGAAAGTGTACTCTTTTTTTCCAGGAAGGAGATGATCAAAGTGCCTTATGCAAACAAGATGCACTTCCCCACCTTGGGGCTGTGAAAAATAAACAATGGCAAGTTTTTAAAGGGCACTTCAGTTAAATAAAAACACCCAACAGAGTGCTCTTGATCACAAACAGATTCACATTCCTGCAAGAACAAGCAACCCCACACCACCCTCCACAACTGCAGAGCACCTCCCCCTTAAACCCACAAGTAAACCCTGTGTTAGTTTTTGTGGGAAATGATAGGATATTCAGGCACAAATATGTATCGTTCCCAGCATGAAGAGTACAGCCACCCTGCACTGAAGGAACAAGATGCACCTCCGACATTAGAGCACCTGCGACCACCACAGGCACACTTAGGGATGCACCACGACTGATTTCTCCCCAAAAGGTATGTGCTGAGGCAAGCACTGCTCTTCAGCATTACACACATGCACAGACCATCATATCAGATTCAACTTGTCTTCCTTAACAGCTGTTTCCTACATAGTGTCCTTATTGTGCAGTCCACAGCCACTGTATGAAGATCAAGAAGTTTAACGTTTGGTAGGGCTAGCATCTGAGAAGCAGGGGATTACAAAGCAAACATAATTACATGAGCTGTTAAGGAGGGCGCAGATCCAGAAGCACAGGTACAGCCAAAAATTCACAGTCATGTCGGCTGCATGAAAAAAAAATCACAGTCTTCTGTTACTGCCATGTGCTGCAAATACCAAGCAGATTTACAACAACACAGTGCAAGATCAACAATGCAAGACAGCCTTTTGATAACTGTTTTGTCATGCTCCTCATCTGAAGAATCAGTAAAAACAGAATCTGCCATTTTTTATGAAGGAGAAACTCCCTTTCTAGCTATGCTGAGAGTCTTAAAATACACTAAAGGCTAGGAGCTTTACTGTATGAGCAGGTCAGTCACTGCACCACCTGCATGAATCGCTGCACACTGTAACAGAGTTGGATGTAACTGTACTGGGGGTGTATATATATATATGTGTGTGTGTGTGTGTAGTTTTGGACTCTCAAGGAATAGTCCTTCTTCCTTTTCTACTTCCTTCCTATGCTCTTTGTCTGCCATGGCACAAGATACTCATCATGTGATGGCAGAGAAGGATATGCCTCTAGGGCTGTACAGCACCAAAGCAGCAGCATCAAGCTCTAACTTTCAAATCCTGTTATCGCCTGCTGGTAGAGGAACTTCCTCTTTACTTAAGCTGGAAAAGTTCCCTTCTTTCAATAGTGAGGAACAGAAGAGGAAGCTGAAGTCATAGCTTTCTTTTGGATTTGGATTTCCTTTTATTTCTTTCCCCCCTTCCCTCCCCCCATTTTTTATGCTGTTTGACAAAAGCTGAAGAACATAAAGCTGGAAGGGACAATTACCTAACAATTAGTAGAACACAGGTTATTACACCACTCTCCATTCAATCAACAAGTGGCATTTTCATAAGTGTTTTCAAGAAAGGTTCCCCTAAATGGTATCAACAAAATTGTTAGATTGCAATGGCAGTGACAACACTCTCCCCTTGCACAGAAAGAAGCCTGAATAAGATTCAAATTGGACTTCAGGATTATTCTCCTGACCTTTATCTTTGGATTATGAGATTTATTAGCTGTAACACACTTAGTGGAGAGCTGTAATTCAGGGAAACATATACGCATTTACTTTCTTGTCAGAACAGAACTCCTAGGATGCATTGTTACTACTGCTTTAAAAGGACAATAGAAGAAAATAACCAGAGACCATCACTGAATGACAAATAGATTACTGAAACATTTGCATATGCTTTGAAGGTCCTTGTCAGTGAGTAGAACAGAAAAAGTAAAGGTTATATACATACTTTTTGTACTAGTGGTAGAAGTAGTATAAATGTGCTGTTGAGAGTAATTTTAAACCTTTACTCACTGGGTAGATAAACACTGCTGGTAGCCACACATGCTAAAAATACATCCCAAAAATCTGACTGAAGATGGTTTTCCAGCCTTTCAACTTCTCTATTCCCACACACTTGCCTCCCTATTCCCCAGGAGCTAACTAAAGGTATCAGCATGTCTACAAAGAAGATATATGCCTACTGAACAGAGCTACTTCTCTTAATTACCATCACAGATGTCCTCAAAGTGTGAAATGGTCCAAGGGTTCAGAGCAGTCAGTGACCCAAGAGGATTCTAATTCTCAGGATTCAAGAAATGAGGCTGAAAGGGACTTACAGAGTTCCAGCTGTCGTAAGGAATAATTACAGCATACAATGGTGGTGAATGTTCCACATTCTCCATCTTAAAACTTACAAGAACTGATGGAGACAAAACCCTCAAAATGAAAACTGAGAAGGTGGCCTCAAAACCTCTCTGAGGTTCAGAACCTCTGCAAAGACTGTAATTTCCTGCAGAAATGTTTTCCCAGTCAGCTTGTACCTACCCTGTTCTTGTGCCAACATTGTCCTTTGGTTTAAATAGTTCTTGTCCCTTCCTGGATATTATTCACCACAGTATTTATAGAAGGAATTCATATGCCTCTTCAGACCTCACTTTGCTGAGCTAAATGGGTTGTGTCCATTCAGTTTCCTCTCAATGGAGATCTTTCCATTCTTACCATCACAGCTCTTCTCTACACCTCTTCCCAGTTTCATTTTGCTTTCTTGAACATCAGTCTCCAGAACTGTACAAAGAATTAGAAGAGGGAATCACACCTCAATTACTGCTTCTATCTCTGAACCAGAAACACTGACTGCTACACTTTACGATTAATTCTCACAGCCTCATATAAAGTCTGCCTTTCAAACCTTTACAGAGCATTCCTGGCCTTACACTAAACAAGACAACAGAAAACCTGCTCACAGAAACTAGACAAGGTATGCAGAGAAAAGGATTTGTTTCTTCCTAGTGACATTCTTTTGCTTTTTATTAGTATCCTTGGTTTCAGCTGCTTGCCTATTTGCTCCAAGCCTGCAATGCTTTTCCTTCTGTTTTAAAGCCAATAACCCACAAATAAACTTGCCATCTAACGTAATTGCAAATCTGAGATCTGAGGCTAAGTGTCAAACTCCACAGATACTGATGTCAAGAGCAGCTAAGTAAATATGTACATTCTCAACTTGGAAAAAATCGTTATTTCCATCTGCTGGGTTTTTTTTAGCACAGGAAGGAGGGGTCTGAGCAACACGACTGGATCCAAAATGAAAATTTGCACCTCCAGGCACTTGAAAGAAAACCAAAGAGAACAACAGAAGAGAAAATCTTCAGTAAAAAGCTGATGTGATGAGAGGAGTCTCTTTTATCCACTGACAGACAGCAAAGATGTGCACTGAACACTGGAGATCTGAATCCTCTTTCTGCTAAAGAAGCCTGAACCCACACACGCCACAAAGTGGGAGAGCATACTGGGATGGAGTGTGCCTACCTTTCTGACTCTGGCTCTCTCTTGATCCAGTACAGAAGCTGGGGTGGTTTTGTTGCTGTTTGTTTTAAAAACAACAACCACCAAACCAGATGCTGCATTTCCCTGGGAGGGCTCCAACAATCAGCCTTGAGTAGCTCTTAACTTAATGTTAGGGTGAAGCATCTTATTAAAAAGCAAAACAGCTCCAAGCTTAGGAGTGCACCCTCCTGAATCAACAGACTCAGAAACTTACTTGTCTGATGGGTTATTCAGATTCTCATCTCAGTGCCAAACGCCCCTGCCATACCCTGCTGACTGTTAACAACAGGAGAGCTGCACAGCACCACAAATACTCAGTACCTGGAAGCTGGTGGAATACATTTCAAATGGTACAGAAGCAAAAGGGACTAAACCCAGACCTTTATAAGCACCTGTCAGTATCTCATTCTTCTTTCAAAATTATCTGTGTTTTGTGATTTGTTTGTCTGTGAGTCAGACACTGAAAAAAGATACCCATCTATCACTAGTTACAGGTGCTGCAGCAAGTTCACAAGTGACTGAAGACTATAAACTTTCCATTCAGCCACTGTCTAATTTACTATTTACTGAAAGGCTTGAACAGCTCTAACCTAAATGGCAGGCAACAGTTTCAGTTATTTGCAACAGAGGTTGTCAGGCACCACTCCATGAAAACCAGCTGATCCTGTATGTGGTTTTTCCCTACTTTCACTCGCGAAACTGAATTAAAGAGACAGCTACACCACAGTAAGAGTTCAAACTACTACGGCTTCCTTACATACAACTGTTGTCATCAGCAGGGGCATACATACATAGCCTGTCTCCCTGATGGGCTACTGAAACGCATGCATGTACCCAACAGCCTAAACGATGACCTTAAAGGCTAGCCAGAAAATGTGTGGCCGAAGCACAGGAGCACGGGTCACCCGATCAGAGTGCTGCCCATGTGTCCCTTCAGCTACTATTACACTATTTTCATTAATGAAGAAACTAGGACAACCCTGTGCTTCACTTGAGCATTAATCTGTTACACCTTCTGGAGAACTGAAGCCCTTGCCACAAAGGTCACAAGGAATAAACCTATATAAACATGGAAAGAAAGTATCAAACTATTCTCTTGTACCTCACAGTTACCAGTGCCCTAAGTGTATTTCTCATTAATGCTTTCCCAAGTACTGACCTGCTTGCTATATGCTACTGCAAATATTTAGACTGAAAGCAAAAGTGTGCAAGCTATTTTAGTAGTGGCTCAGCTATCACAGTGAGAGTCAGCATGCCACTAACTTACACTGACATCATGTAGAAAGCACTGTTAAAAATACCCTCTTTTAATATAAAGCAGCACTTGATACAAGCTGCCTTGTATTTACCAGTATATTTAATAAAAAAGTTGGGGGGAGAATGCAAAAAGTGTGAATACATTGGTCTTTTTCTGGTGCCATCAGCAGCAGCATGAAAAGTTTCTTTGCTTTGTTGTGGGTAGGGAGGAAAAAGGGGAGGAAGGTGCGTATAGGGAAAAGGAAGGGTGCCAGATCAAGAATACTTCTGCACTTTTATGAAAGGTAAGTGAGAACTTCTTTAGTTTCACTGGGAAAGCTTCCAAGTAACAAAAAACCTTGTAGGACTTTGAAGTGAAAAGGATTAAAGCTGATGAAGAGAGGTAAAATAATATTCAAACAGACATTTTAATTGTAGTTATTTAACCTACCAGCTTTTATAACCAAAGAAGGGAAGAAAGTCTCTACAGTCCTAATGTTACTTGATACCCAGGGCTGTTGGATCAGACACTTTGAAACGTCAGCACACTCATCCCTTTGTAAGACCAGAGGCTTCCAGTCCAGCTCTGAGGATTTCCAACTGCAGCACGGCCTGAAAGCACTCGAAACAAGCAAAATTGCAATGGCAGTATTTTCCTTTCTGCTGCACACAAGGGAACAAACCATTGTTCTCGCCGCATTCGAGAAATGTTAACATTTATATTTCTTAACATAAAGCTTACTCTATTTTACTGGGTTGAGACCATGCTAAACCCTCATGTAACACTGTTTCAAACTTGAAGCATCTGAAGCAACAGAAATGAGAGTTTATCATTAGAACCATGCACTATGATCCCTCGCACCAGCTATGCCAGCCTTAGAACCACAGAAAGCAGCCTCCCTCCTGAGGCACTCTAAACTTTGTTATATGCCAGGTTGTGGCGTTCCCAGGTGTGACAATTCAGTGACCTAATTCACATTACTCAGTATCAGAGAACTCAGCTTAGTAATGAAGAAGGTGGGAACACTCACGCCAATAGCTTTATCAAAGGGCATGGGTGCATCCACTCCAAGGCACAGCAGGGGGGCAAATATGTTGAAAGTATCCAGTTGGTGATGAAAAAGGAACCTTGATGGGTGATATTATGGAGCTGGTCAACAATAACAACAAAACCTGGAAAGTGCCTCCATGCAACAGTCATACAAGCACACAGCATGGTGTGAGGACATTCTGCCTTAGCAGATATAGTCCAGAAAAAATCTGGTTAAGACACAGGAAAGTCAAGACAAGAGTTCATGAACCTCCGAAGAAGAATAAGAAGGAATGACAATATTTCTCCCCCTCACCCCCATTTATAAAGGCAGAATCTGACAACTAATAAAGTAAGATTTTCCGAAAGAGAAGCAAGAAAGGAAGAACAGGAAAAGAAACTTCCTCAAAGGGAACAGGCAAAAGTGCAAAACACACCAACAATCACTGTAACAGATCCACGTGGAGAAACTGGAAATAAACCAGGTTATTGAAAAGAAAGAAAAACAGCAAAACACAAGAAAAAGAGGCACAAGGAATATAATAAATTTGCAATATGACATAAATATTAATGACCATAAAGGAAAACCAACTATCGTTTATGAGAACAACAAGGGAATTGTTGGCCAGCTGCTTAACTCTGAGACTATGGGGAACACCTGGTAACAGATGATGCTAAGAAACCCAAACTGTCAAATGTTCAATTTCAGAAATCCTGATCGTATGAAACAGGAATGCTGGGACTGACGGACTGCCTGAGAGGACATACAGCTGCCATCATCAGCATCCTCCAAGGCCTCCAAACACAGGCCACTGTCAGGCATGCTGTAAATACATTTGATTCCACCCTCTAGCAAGAGAAAAGACCAAACAGCCTCCTGATGTTTACTGCAGACCCCTTTTCTGATTTTGTCTGATGCAATGTAGGAGAACAAAGGGATAATTCACACATGAAACTATCTGTTAAACTGTGGGAGAGACAATTGTCCTTACAAACCTCCAGGATTGGGAAAAAACATCTGAGAAAACACACATTCATCTGGCACTTCCTTAAGCTTCCTGCTACGCAGCCGTATAACAGCAGTGAGCAGAGAAAGTGAGAGATGCAACATTAACTGTATTCTAAAGACCAGAAGAACAGATTCATTTATTGCTTCAGTGAGGCTCAAGGTGCTATTCAACATTTCCGTGAGTGCATAAGCATCTTCTGAATCAAGAGTAGCGGCCTGGTTATTCAGCAGTGTATCCAAAATTCAAAGTGGGCTCTGAAGCAAAAATTAAGAGAAGCCCATAGATGACATGTTTTTCCTATTCTGAAAGCCAATATAAAGAGCCTTTATGGGCTAGGTGCAAACAAAAAGCTATGTTTTCCACTACAGTGCCACTTAAAACATATTTTGACATGCATTACAAAAGCACTACTTGCCTGGCTACATTTACACAATCCAAAGAAGAATTAGCTACTGAGTAAAGTGTTTGAAACCCATTATCCTGCTTGTGTCCAATTACACACACACACAAAACCTCCCCAACTTACCAGGATAATGACTTCATCTGGCAAAACTCATAAAGATTGAGCACATCAAAACAACCCACACGAAATTTATTCTGTGACAACATCCTTCTTCCTTGTGGGAAATACGCTGAGATCCTTATAACCAGCCTATATTGCATTACTCTTCAACACAGTCAATGAGGAATGTTCATTGTTGCCAATACACAAGGACGCAAAACAATCCCCACAATCTGGCTTCAGAAGCTGCAACTCTGTAACTTTTTAACTGAAAATACTATATAATTACTGACAAAGTTGTGACATACTTGGGAAGGCACACTGTATCCTTTCAGTCATTCTCAGGACTAAATGATCAAATGAGGAACTCTTCTACCTACTACACTTCAGACACACTAAAGAGATTTCATTCTTTACCCATGTAACACACTTCCTGTATTGGGTGGTTTTCCAGGAATCATTACATGCCCTAAAGATGAGCCTCACAATCAAAACCTGAGCTGCCAGGTGTGAATTCATTAGCAAGTTGTGCTTATCTAAGCAGCTAATCTTAGGGAAGGTCAGAAAGCAGCTCCTATTTTAAGAAAATCTAGTTTAAACAAAGGCATAATCTGGGTTAAAAATAAGAGCACTGCTTACTGGAAGGTCATCTTCTGAAGTGAACCTGTGACACCTTAATTAAGATTGCATTCAAGCTGTTAAAACTCATTGGAAAAAAGGGCATAAAGTCTCAAAAGCATCCAGATGATGTGGCTGCTCACTCAGCTGCAGGACCAGTGCTGCTGCTCTTGCATACTGTATTAGATGAGCCAAGGCAACCCCGGCAGGATTCCAGAAAACAGAAGGTAAAAGAAACAATTTATAAGGGCAGGGGGGATGGACACAACGACTTTTAAGGATGCCCGAATTGGACACTCAGACACTACTCTGTATTTACAAAGTCCTTCTTTTGCGCCTTCTCCTTCCAACTGTCACAAGACAATACGTCAAGTTCACGAAACAGAGTTTCTATGACATATGTTTGTGAGCTTGCTGTTCACTTTGCTAAAACAAATATTTACATGTAACAAACTCCAGAACCACTCAAGCAATCACACACGTTACCTATGTAGGCTTATTCAGCTGCGCTAAAAAAAGAGCTGAATGTTCACAGTGCCTCAGAGAAACAAAACTGACAGCAAAAGTTGCATTCCATACAAGCAGAGAATCGCAGCTCAGGACAAAGCAGGTGTTACCCACCCCTATACTCCAGACAGTTTTTAATGTCGTCAGCCCACAAGGGCATTTGAAAGGGAACATAAGGACTCTGCAACGTGACATAACTGCACTTTCAGGGAAGCTCCTTCAAAATTAGAGCATCCTCCACAGAGATACAGGTGGCAGCATCAAAGCACTTGGTCTGCAGCACCACAGGGCACCTGGAAATTCCTTAGGATAGCACCTTCCTCACAGGCCATCTAATTATTCCCCTCATTGTGCAGGGTTAAGGATGCATCTGTAAGTCTATGCATCTTAGTTTAGAGTGAGACAACTGAATTTTCCTCTAAAATGGAACATTTCTTCCCCAAATTCCCATGACAACAACTTCAACTAAGTATAAACTGAGTTTGTATGAGGGACTGACTTGTCACGGTCAGACACACAGCTGAGTATGCACACACTAACCCAGAGGACACACTGGTTCATCAGCTTCTACCGCTTCTAATTACAGCGCTTCAACAATGTTCTAACTGCAGTCATTGTCCACCACAAATTCCAAGTGCACAAGCTGGTTTATATTTCAGTGAGCAGATATCAGGTTTATACACTGGGAAAGCTGCTAAATCATTAACTTAAATGAAGTCATCTAGAATTGATTTATCTTCAGAACATCAATCCCTCGGGCTTCAGTAAAGCAATTTGTACTTCCAAGACACTGAGTATCCAACACAGATCCGATGCAGTTAGGCCAGAAAAGATACAGACATGGCTTTATTTTTAATCGAAGTCTGAGCGCTTTTAATTGAAAAAATAAATTAAAATCAAACCTTAAAAGTATTTCTAGCCCATACAGCTGCAGAGACAGCTTTCCAAGTATGACCCAAGCATTAGCCAATGCAGTACCACAAGGCTGTTCCAGCACCTTGGCCATGGATCTTAGCAACAGCAGTGTTAACACAGCTTTAATGTTTACTATTGCTTGTCAGAATCATGCATGCAACAGGGAAACCATTAGTCATTTCAAATTTAAAATACTCAGCAATGATGAAGAACAGCGGCACAAAGCCGTCACCCCCACAAAAGCAAGAGAGGAGAACACAATTTGAGAGGAGATATGAGGAAGAAAAAAGCAAGAAGTAAAATCAGAAAACTCATAGCTCCTCCAGCTGTCGAAGGAGTGCTCGGGAGAGACTTCTTACATCTTCCTCTGAATGCTGAGGAGAGCAAGGCCGTTAGTTTTAAACAGTAAAAGCGAAGGATGCAAAAAGGAACTACCAGAATGGGGCAAGGATTTATATCCTCTTCAAAGCACAGCAGTTGTGATGCCAAGGCTCCTCACCAAGTATCATCACAGTACTTTCTGTGATCACACACACCATGCTCCCCTGCTCTTCTGTATTTACCTCTGGCTAGCTGTTTTAGCCTTCTATCTTGTAAACTTCTGCTAATCCTAAGTCTTGACCATGAAGGAGAACATACCAACATGCTCCTCAAAACCAATTGAACAAATATCTCTATTTCAACACCAAAAATCACTAAAGACAATAAATACCCAGCTTTGCTTCTTTTCAAAAGGCTTATTTTTTCACACATACTCTCTCCATTAATGGTGTCTACCAGCCTCTCAGCACAGGTCTAGTAGGAGAAATGCAGCCTGAAGGCAGACATCCCTCAGCTACTTCCAGGCAAGCACACTTATCTGAGAAGCACAGGACCATACCTGTGAAAACAGATAGGATGGTTCAGCACTCAGCCTAGCTCACTCTGGCTTTCATTAAGCACTAGATCATGAATTGTTGAACTGTACACTGTTTTATAACAAAGCCACAAGCACATAACACCCCTTCAATCGGCATGACCAGCCTCACACCATTTGAGATGTGACAAGGTATTACAGAATGGGAGTAAGTCACCAATAAATAAATAAATCATGATTTATTCAATAAACAGTATAGAAGTATATCAGTAACAGGCACTGCTGAGTACTCAAGGTAAAGGTGATGAAAAGCAGGTGAGAGTTTGCACTCACCAGCTCCCATCTCCCACCATACCAGAGAGCCCTCCATCCAACCCACGTGCATCCAGCATTAGAACGGCAGGGATGGAGAAGCCACAGAAGCCTATCTCTATGCAGCTCCTTACAGGAATAGTAGGACACTCCCACTTCCTCAATGCTAAATACCTTTGGTAAAAGAAATGTAAAAGACAATTGGTATTACAAAGAAGTAGTACTTCTGCCTCCACCACACTCTGAACTCACTACACAAGTTCATCCTCCTGCCCATCGTACTCATTTCTGCATTTCATGTATTTTTATCCTTTGTTTTCCTTTCTCCTCCCCTTCTATCTCCTTTTCCATTTCCGTCCATCTTTTCTATACTTAATCTATCTTCTGATGTGACCAGCTTTCATAAAAGGAGGAGAAGAAATAAAGTAATACTCAAGTTACTGCATTCCATTTGCCCATTAGAAGTCAGCAACAGTTGAGGCCTTCCTCCCTACATGGGTCACTATTTGCTTTCGTAAAATCAGGAGCCCTCATTTTGATTAAAACCCTTGGAGCATTCAGCACATTTCCAAAAACTCGGTGAAAAGTTACAATAAAGTGGGGTTTGAATTCTGGAATGCAAACATGGAGACTTAACTCCTCTTATCAAAATAACGCTTAATCTTTCAAGACAGTACCCATGTTTCTTCAACCATCCACAGCAAGGACTGGACCTTCAGATAAACTTCTGCTCCCATGTCAAAAGCAACCAAGTTTCAATGTATTCTAGGTTATTAAAACAATATAACTTGTAATATTTAACACATAACTATATATATATATTTACACAATGTAAGACTGTTCATATTTATGCTCTGATCTACTTAAGCAAATTGGTTTTCCCCAATTGCACAATTATGAACCGGAGCAGAAAAAAAATCAGACTTTATGAAGTTAATAAATCAATTCAGTGTCACTACAAATTATTAATGTTATTACTTTGGAGTCTGTAGTCACCTGACTGTGACATTATAGGGGTCATATGTAAAGGTTTCTAATAATTGTGCTCCCCTACACTTTTATTATCAGTTGTACTTCTTTTAATCAACTCAAAGTAACTTCAGATTATACACTGAAACTACTGGTTTGTTAACACAAAAACCAGTCACAAAAACTATCAAAGCAAAGCTGGTTATTTTCTCCTTGACTCTTCCCAACTTTCTCATACCCTTGAACACATTAAACAATTTTATGTTCCCTTTTATAGCAGTAGACAAAAAAAAAAAAAACCAGGAAAACACTTCATTTGATTCAATAGTTTGCATCAAGTAACTCTGGCTGCATTTTAAGTGTTTTCAACTGGAGAAGTCCCAGCCAAAGCCACCTCCCCACACAATTTTCAAGGAAAGTCAGCAACTTATAAACTGTATGCTGCTCCCATACCTAAATATGAGCGCAAACCCCATGTTCCTCATCTTCAAGTGTAGCCAGGTTACAAACATGCTAAATTACCAAGTGTTCAAATTAACCATCATTCAAAAGGGCTGGCACTACTTATCCTCCCCCAGCAACACTATGCAGTCTCCTCTCCAGAAGCAGCAAGTAGTGCTGAATTAGAGATACTAATGCCAACGAAAAAGCATCTCTAAGGATGCAAAACCCTAAAAAACATAACTGGAACCTTTGCAAGTCAAAAGTGAAACAAATTCAGTACCATCAAAGATTTGGTATATAGTTTATCATAATTCTACTTATAAAATGGAACTTAGACAAAGTATTTCCAGTGAAAACATTTTCCTTTCTTTGCAATTAATGCTTTGAAAAGATTCAGCAGAACCCTTTCCTAAAATTCCATGAAGTAAAAGATAGCCAAAACTATATGTTTTAAGAACACCACATCCAAAATGTTTTAGAAGGCTGCATAAGGTCCACAGAACTTCCACCCCATAAATGGACAGTGAAAACAATGCTAGAGATTGGATAAGAATAGCCTCATATCCTACATTCTTTCTTTCTTTCCCTAGAAGTCACTAACAAAATGCAGCAAACTTGGTTTTGAGGCACTAGTATAATGTTTCTCTTCCTATCACAGGGTGATTAAGAGTTGAGAAAGAAAAAGCATTCTCTAGGCACTAGAAGTCTGAAGTTGAGCAGGCAATTCCATGCTCCCAAGTAGTTGTTGCATATTAAGTACAAACCAAGAGCCAAGGAATATTGTTTTGCATAGATTTCAGACAGCAACTCAACACACAACTCCTACCTTTAGAGTCTACACATGCTACCTTAAAGGAAGGTCTGTTCTCACTGCCAGCCAAGGTGCTGCATTTTTCCTTCGGACTACTTGACAGTTTTACCCAAGCTGCCAGTGGCCATTAGCAATGGGGATGCTGAGCTTTCATAAACTGGGCTTTTTGTTCTACTGAAATACTACCTGAAGCAGTCAGCAACGCTTGAAAAGCAGGAGCTGTAGTTATTCAAAGGTCACAGAAAATTTTATTAGAGCTGTAACTGGAACTCTCCTGCTCCAGACAGTCACTCATGGCTTCCATTGTACGGAATTCAGACGTGAGACTCATTGCTCTTTCAAAGTATCAGATGAATGAGCAGAAGCAGGCATAAATACATGCAGCTTGTTCTGGAAAATAATTTGGTTAATTAAATTCACACACTTTATGACTGCATGTCCATGTGTAGTGTACTGTGTGTATAAAGGCATCCTCTTGGACCTTTAAAATGCTTTGTGTTGGTTGCCAAATGCAGGATGCACGCTGAGCCATAAGCACCTAGAGGCATAACATAAACAGCTGAACAAAACATTTATGCCAGTAACTGAGGATTTGCCAAGCCTGTGAGAAATGAACACAGAGGAGCCTTCTGATGAAGTGGAACTTACTTCAAAGGAAAAGTATTTAAGGAAACCTAAGAAAATACTGGAACTACACAGGAATTTTTTTTTATAACTTATATGCCAAGGTGTCAGCTGAGAGGAGAGACTGCAATGCAGCCAAACCTTCACAACTATTCATCTAAGAATCATTGAGCCCTTTGCACATTAAACTACATACCTTAAAGATCGGCTGCATAGCAGCAGCTTGCAAGAGACTTGAAAGAGTCTACAATACGAGATAACAAGATACAGCAGAATGTACCTGAATAGTTTTTAAATGCCTAACTTTGGAACTATGGTAAGTGTTTGATTATTTTGGTCCTGGTTTCAAGCAGCTCATGATAATGTTGCAAGGCAAGCTAAAAAAAAAAAGCCTCAGCAGAATGTGAATGTGCCCTCTAATTCAGACTTCACAAACTCTACAGCTGGAATAAATTAATCTTTTGGATCACAAGAATTACTATTAAATCAATGCACTGTAGATTGCACTATTTGTATAGAACTTAGCCGTGTAATTTAACCAGTGAGACAAAGGTTCAAATGCAGACTAAATACAGTGCTGGAATGAGAGCCAAATGGAATTGGTATTTTTGTCCCAGAAAAGACATACTAAAGACAGAGCTTTTAGGACTGACAAAAATGATTCCAAAGCAGGGAGTTCTCACTGGTAATGTCATGTCTGCTACGTCTGACCGGATGTTTTCAAGACAGACCTCTGTCAGTAGCATAGGTATAAAACACAGATACCATGACTTCAGATGAAGTAGATCATCTCTTAGTGTCTTTCCACCACTTAAATCATGAGTGACTGCAGAGATGGTTGAGTAACAGTGAAGTTCAGAACTGTTGCTTAAATAAAAACAGCCTCACCCAACCTTCCCATCCCCACATAGACAGCCTCCTTCTTGTCCTGGAACAAATGTGTGATTGGGCAGCTGATCTGGTTAAAAACATCTCTCCTTTCTGCCAGTTTAGCTTAGATCTAGTTTGTTTCTCTGTTCTGTTTCACTGTGCAGGAACATCAGCTTAGTAAGAGAGGAAGAGGCAGAAGGGGCAGTGAAAAAGGATAAGGATGACAACCGCTTGTATCTGCACCCCTCGAAAGGAGCTGCAGCACAGCTTGAGCAACAAGGAACAGCAGTAAGATTTAAGAAAAATTATTACTTTTATTAAACCAGTCTATATAGCTATAAAAAGCAGAGGAGCTTTCTGAGGCAGCTCTGCTTTAGCAGATGAGGCAAAGCACAAGCCAGAATAAAATTGTCATAATGTAAACATAACTGTGCTAACCTTGAACAAGGAAAGCACTCAGCATTTAGGGAGCAGTGTGTGCATGACAAGTCAGATGACCAGTCACTGGTCCCTCTGAAAGGGGGATAAACTGCAGATAGTGACAGAATGATGAAGTAATACAAAGCCAGTGTATCTAAGTGAGGCCCCAATTTTTAGCATGCAGCAGACGTGCCTTAGTTACTCTCAGACAGCAAAACAACAAAGCATTTTCTGAGCAAGTGTATTAGTTACCACATGCTGTCACTAACCATACAATTAGGCAACCATTAAACACAAAGACACCAGCTCTAGTATAGAAAATCACTGGTGGATACAGCATCATCTTTACAGGCTTCCCCTGGGCTTCTACTCTTCTAGTGGTATTTGCTATTGGCCAACCCTGGGAGACAGCTCACAGGGCCAGGTGGATCCTCAGCTGGGACATTAACTCTTGCTCTGTCTCTTACCAAACACAGGTTCACACAGATACAGGGATGTTGTTTACAATAAAGTAAATCTGACTCCAAAAAATGCACTTCTTATATTTGAAGACTGACATGCTCAGAGTTATGCCGTCATTACAAGGGAACCAACCTAACTCAAACAAACCACACCGCCCTGCGTCTTTTGAACCTCACTATAGTTTTAGAACTGTAACTAGCAATGTCACTGAAAAGGGTGCTTTCATGCTGCCTACTGGTTTTCTGTTCCATGCTTCATCATGTATTTTACCATCTCAAACATTCACATAGTCATAAGTTGTGTCAGAGTTAATCTCTTAGAAACAACCCACCCTCCAGTTGATATTACTGCGTCCTGTTGAACTAGGGATCCTTCTGGTAGCAGACAGACTCAAAGACTAGGAAGAAGCAGTTAGGGGTATCAGAGGACTTCACCAGGCACACAGCCAGCTGTATTTGTGGCATCTAACAACCAGTTGGCACTTGGCCCATCAGATGCAAAGGTAGCAATCTCACACAGAATCTACACTACTTGGCAATTCAGCAAAGAAAAGAGTAGTCCATGGGATCCATGGTAGTAACAGTAGTGTATGGAAACACAGGATGGATGCTCTGGAGTGTAAACTTAGGTCACTGGGGAGAAGACTTACATTCAGGATTCTCATGGTGTTATTTTCTCAAACACTGCCAGTTCCACATGCAAGAGGGAGGCTGAGATCGGAAGTCAGTGATGCAGAGGGAAAGGATTTAAGCATGATGGGAACAGGAAGAACTTGTTAGGCATGCACATTAATCATGCCAGAGTCAAGCAGACGGCATGCTAATAAGTTTTGGAACCTACAAACACTTTACACAACTGCTAAAAATTTCATAACACATGGGAAGCCCAAACGCTTGGCCTCACCTGACACCTCAGAGGAACAAGCATCTCCAAGGCTTGGTGGAGAATGACAAATTAATACTGTACAAAACTACCAGCTTACTCAGCAATTCCAAAAGGAATGGCAAACAACCGTCAGGTGGGGAATGGGCCTGTATGGAAAGCACGTGTAAATGGCATAAGGTATTACAGAAGAGAAACCCAATGAACTTCTTATGGTAGAAGTTCACCCTGCATGACTGAATAGAGAAGCTGAGGAGGGCATCAGAGAGAGGTCAGCTTTTAAAGGCAGAAAGCTTGCCTAATGAGAAGAGCTTGTAAAACACATGGCTGATCAAAAGTAAACAGTAAATAAATAACTACAAATGTTTTGGTAGCACCTTGCAAAGTTACTGAACTACACCAAAAGCAAGAAACCAAACAGAGAAACCATGGGATCTCTTGCAGACCAAGGTAAAGAAGGGATACAGGGATGACAGCACCAGTGCAGAGGAGCTCACTGAACATCCTGTTCCCAGTCCTTACTGGCGAAGCAACCAGGGAGACTTTCAGACCTACCTCCACAATATACAGGTCAACTTGAAATAAGTACAAAGGCTTTAGGCTGAACAGGTAAGTTGGATGTCGTTCACGCAGAGCAGGCATTTCCTGGACAGTTCCAAACGTCAAACTGAACTGCTGGGCACCAGTCACCAGTTAAATCCAGAACACACAAAGACCCTAACGGGGTTGGCACAACCAAAAAGCAAATGTGATTTCCACCCCTGCGAAGTAACACTGGATCAGATCACTGCACACCGACACCACAGCCTGCTGGAAAGAGTATCCACAGCTTCTGCGAAAGGAAATCCTACCAAGGGCATAACTCTTCTCCCAGGTGGTGCCAGCTGACATGTCCCCTCTGAATCTGGGGACTAAGCTGCTGGATCCACTGAGCACCTGGGTTGAACATTGGATGATCTTACGGAGGGGATCAAGAGGGGCTGTTTTGGAAAAAACTTCTAAGTGGAATCTTCAGGCACCCAAAAGGGGCTCAAGACTTTGTGTGACAACCTGCACATTCCTCTGCTACACACTGCAGGCTTCTGGCAAACTTCACCATCTTAGTATCACGATGCAGACATCTGCTGCACATTGCAGTGTTTACAACTCTGTGCTTAAAAGCACCATGACGCATCCAGATGAACTCAACAGGAGGAAAAAAATTCCCATAACCTTGTTTAGCCTTATATTCCAGCCTGTGAGCTTTGCTCTGATGACTGGGGAGTTGGATGTAGGGCAAACAACAGGCAATAGTGCTAACAGCAGGTACGTAAAAGGAAGTTTGTCATCCGTAATTTGCTTTTTCTTCCATAACTTCTGCAGTACTCACAGGCACCAACCCACCTGCTGATGGTGCCGAAAGCTGGAAAAGTCACGCAGGTGAGTCCACACACACACTAATCAAAAACTTGGGTTGCGACTCAAATACTTCTCTCCACTGTTATCTTTAGCGCTGCTGGAGACAACAGCAGGCTAATGGTCTCAGCCAGGAAAGCAGGCCCATTCTCAGAGCACAAAACAAATCCAGGTTAAAGCAACTTAAGCTGCAGTTTTTGGCAGCCTAAAATTAATAATGCCTGCCTAGCCTTCATGAAGAGCTGCCCCTCGAGCCAGCCCTGGCATTTAGCATGATAAAAGACTCAGCAAAAAAAGTCTTACAACTCAGCAAAAAAAATAACCTGACAAAAAGCAGCAGAGTATCTGCTGCTGACTTATCAAGCAGAAACAGCACAGCAAGCATCCACTGATCAATGCCAGTAGTGCAAGTGAGGGTGTGGGGCATGGAAATTAGGATTAGGTTTTTGCCATGGACACGTAGCCTCATCAGAAAGTTTTATTTAACTCACATTAGCTCCCCAAACCAGCAGGCTGTAGTCACACCATTAATTATGCCTGCAGTAGTTTTGGTATGTGAGTGTGAAACTACAGCCTAGTTCTATAATGTCATTCAAGTGGCTCGCAGGATACAAATACACTGCATAGACAGCTATTAGACACTAACAACAGTAAAGGCAAACAAATCCTGGAAGACCTAGAAGGAACCTCAAGCAAAGAGACTGCAGTGTTTCAACAACAAAGCTTAAACATTTCTTTCAAAAATTAAATATCCTCTCAAACACTACATGAGATACAAATGGTCTCTCATAACTGTGTACAGAGCACCTTCAGTAAGATCCCTTCAGATGGCAACACTGAATTTCAAAACCCATCTCATCAGCCTGGAAACACTGGAAAATAACCACGGTGCATTTTAATTTTGAGGCATTAAAACCTGTATGTTAATGTTTTGGCTTGGTTTTCTTCACCAGACACCATTCGCTGAAAGCAAAGAGCTAATGGCATCTTCAAATTCATTTTGAAGACTACGCAACTTTTCTGAAGCTGACAAAAAATTACAACTACATTGTGCACCAGCAGGAGATATGTATATATATATATACACACACACACTTCAAAAAGTAGTACCAGGAGTTTTCTAAGAAAACTGTATGCTCTAACTCTGTCACAGAAATATACAGTATAAAATTGCTGGTTTTGTAGTTATTTGGTTAACTACCAAAAAGCCCCCAACTACTCAGCATCCATGAGCAGATCACACACAACCATAATTCAACCATTATTCTGGGAATTAACTGAAACAAAACAGCCATGGAGCATATCACTGACCTCGAGGGCAGTATTATTTTGCTGTTATTAAATCTGCACATTGGTTAGTCAATGAAGTTTCTAAAGGCCAAGCCACTGAAGCTGTATCTTTATTCCAGAAGACTAAAGATGCAACCATCCTACTGTCTATTTATTTTTAAAATCAACACACTTATCATGGTAGATGGCTTTTAAAGGACTATGAAAAAGAAAATAAATTCCTTGAAAACAACAGGTCTAAGTTGTTCCTTTTTGAATTCCTCAATGCAATGTTCTGAGAGGTGCCAGGCCTCTTATTTTTACCTCTTCAAGGCAGAAGAATTCAACAATTGTCTCATTCATTGACCACACTCCAGGTTGCAACTCTTGTACACCAGACCTGACCGCTCGAGGTTGGATGGAGGTTGTTTTTCTTTCAGTATCCTACTCTACTGAAAGCTGAAGCGCAGATTTACGTATCTGACTGTGCTCAGCTACAGGAACCGGTACAGCACCCACCCCATCAACAGCACACAGCTCTGTGCCAGACCACACACATGAAGAGGAGATGGCATGTTCCACCTTAACAGTTTACCTCATGGTATGAGGCCAAACTCTTCTTTGACCATTATTTCCAGTTGTACCTCTTTAGAGACTGCCACTCCCTCAAATGTGTCCAAGCCCAAAACACAGGTAATAGTGGTCATCCTTCAGCTGATGGGAGAAACCTCAGCTGAGGTGAGGGCAAACAGGACACCCACCCTTTCAAACACTGACAGTCAATAAACATTATCAGCTGTGGGAGCAACAGTCACCTACTAGTTCACTTTACTGTGAACCCCATCAAACCCCAGCTTTGCTTAAGAAGTTGTTTGCATCCCACAAGTTCAAATCCTATCAGTCTGAAGTCTTCTCACATCTCAGAGTAAACATGGAAGCCCTGGCTTCCCCAGATACCTCAGGGCGAGCCTGGCACTTCAGCCCCCCATTACTCCCTTTTACAGAAGCTGTGCTTCTAAACTGACCCATTTCTTTGCTGTCATGAATGGCTGTACAAATCAAATCCATCTTGTTAGCTGGCTGAAGGCAAGCAGCAAAGTCTTCAGTATCACTAGTTCAAAACCAGTTACTGCTTAACAAATACTTGTTTGCCAACTGAACTGCAGTTTCCTTGGGTTTGATTTTGGCAACTCTATTAACAGCAAAGATCCTGTGTTCAGAAAAGCAATATTCCCATTTCCTGTTCAATATGAACCATTACTGAGTCATGTTTCAGTCCCACTTCAGTGAAAATTTATACATGTAACATTCATCACCTCCACAGAGCTCTGGTACTGACCAATGTTTGCCTTTGTTCATCTCTACCTTGAGAAAGACATAAATCTTATTCAAGGCAAAAGCAGGGTGGAAAGAACAGTAAGTCTCTCTGCAAAGCTAAACAGTTAATTAGAAAACAAATCCCACTTACTAAGTAATTCCGCTAGAGTGAGACAGGTCAGAGAACCAACAGTTACCTCTGAACACGCACCAAAGCAAATCACCTGCTTCAAAAGAAGTTATTCCACTTTCTATCAGAAGCTGCCTCCAGAGTTCATCTGTCAGTCTTTACAGATACTAAACCTCAGCCATCATCACTCTTCTCCAATAATAATCTTTCCTTTAAACAAAAAAGCACCAGTGTCACAGTGTAAAAGACCTATATCCATATTTAGACACACAAGCCATTAGTGACAGCACTAAACTTCTGTGCCAGAAGTATCTGTGGATCGTTACTACCTACCAAGAGGACAACAATTTACTAATGGCTACAAGTGTCAAAAGAAGATGAATTTTTAAGCTAGAAATAAACTGTCAGTAATACGATATAGAGAAGATCTGCTTTGTGACAACAGTCTGGGAACTGGGGATTTTCAGTGGAAAAACTAATGTTTTCATTCTTGAAAACTTCATCACCAGTTTCCTCAATTTAGAATATATTACCAAAGCAGAAGTCACTAAGGGACCAGGATTATTGCCATCCAGCAGTCCCCTCCACAGGGGGACCATGAGAAGGAAAAAACCCACACTGATGCCTAAATCCCAAATCAACTCAAATTCAGAGAGAATGAGGGACCTTTTAAATTATCAAATCTACTAAGCTCACTACTAAAGGCAATGCACCATCTACTTCTTATCATAGAGTGATGAGGACCTGTCTAAACTGTTTGGATTCTTGCCCCCACTAATCCTATTAAAGGTTACCATAAAGCCATACTGTTCCAGCAAGTAGAAACCTTATACTCTAAACCTAAAACCTATTCACTGACATGTTATAACCTTTTGTTCTTCTGGCAGTACTGGCATCTAGTTTAAACTGTTAATTTCCATACCTTTTCTATTTTTACTGATAACTCCTCTTTGAAATAGCCAGCTGCCCTTTACATATAATAAAGCATAATAAAGGCTAAGAAACAGATGGCAGTCAATACTGGTAAAACCACTAAGGAGAGAAACAAACTCCTAACTCAGAGCATTGGGTTTTATTTACTCCTTAAGTACATGACACTGCTCTATAAAATATTAGTTTTCATCCCATTTGTAACAGTTTAGCCCCTAAAGTATTGCACTGTACAGCATTCTGACCCTCCTCCCAGCACTGTCTCATTAAAATGTCATTAAAATCTACCCACTGCTAGTGGGGTGGAGTGGGTGGGGTGTAAGGCAGAATTACTGATTAAAGACATCACTTCTGGCTCAAGCCATCCCAAACTGCAAGTTGCTGAGGACTAGAAAAGAATTCAAGGAAGTATCATTATATGGTCACTGCTTGTACCTTCCCTGTCACCCACTGTTGCTTTCTGCTCATCTCCATTTTTCAACGTTCAGTAAAACAAGGAATCTTATTTCACTACAGAACCACAGTTTACTGGCTCTAAGAGGGCAGTAAATGGGTGACCATACACCCTCCTCCCAGTTCTGAAGTGTTCATACAAGAATGGACTTCACGCAACCAGGACAAACAGGATGTCTAGATCAGAAACAATTATACAATATGATTTTGGAAGGTCTTATCTTTGACTTGTGCTAGCAGACTTAAAGCTGTCTAAACTATTCTCAGAGAAAAGTATTCAGTTAACAGTAGCCTAGAAATACAAAGGAGGATACTGTGACTAAGAGCACCCAAACAGAGAAAACTATCCCCCCCAAAAAAAAATGAATGTATTGAAAGTTGTGACTCATTTGAGAAGCAACAACAGCCTTTGAAGGATTCGAGCTAACATGAATACAACCATGATTCAATTCAGATATAATGGATAACAGTTAAAAAAATAAGTGTATGCTTCCAAGTTGCCAATTTAGGCAAAAACACCCTGAGCTGAGTCTGGAGAGCTTCCAATCAAGGGAAAGAACAATCACAGTAATAGCCAAGTTCTCTCGCTACTAACTTGAAGTGGGTTGAGGCACCTTGTTTTTTTTGATTAAGAACACAAGGCAGAGAGATTGAGGGTCTCATTCAGGTTTGCCCCCAATCACCACATAGTCAGGAACAAAAGGCAGGTCTTCTAAACCTCACTGCAACGATTTATCCATCAAGTCACACTTGCCTCCTCTACATAACTTGCATATGTCAAGTTGGACAGAACCTGCAAAGCCGCAGAAACACTTTGAGGTCCAATGGCCAATCAATGTTTTTATGGAAGATTATCTTTTTTTTGTAGACTACCCAATCACTTAAAACCAAAGAGAGGCCTTATCTGTGGAACCATCTGAAAGACTGCTGATCTCTGCAATGGCCTCTTCCATGAAACTTCTGGCATCTCCAACACCCAATCTTTAGTATCAAAATGTAGACACTACTCTGGACTGCTCTAGTTTTCTCCTCCAGAGCTACTTCCATTAAACATTCGACATAAAATGACAGCCAAGATAGTATGCTTATGTTGCCCAACTTTAGGATGAATGTCTGTGTGCCACACACATGACTGCTGCTCAAAGGAAGAGTAAATATCTCACATCTCCAATCTGCAGCATATGGACTTTGAAGATGAAACCATGTTTAAGCACATCTCAATGGCTTAGCACTTTCCCTTGAGGAAAAAAAAAGAAACCCAACAACCAAGAACATTTTTTTAACCAAGACAGAATTTCAGCGACTACTTCAGAAACACTCAGACCTATAGCCCCAGATTTCCATTTCTGAGCTCTGACAGTCTCCAACAGGCTGTGGAAACTTACAGAAACTATTCAGGAACAGCCCACTCATATAGCAGGGACAAAAGTTTTTTATTTCCAACCACTTAACACAAAACAGAGGGCTCATACCTTCTTCTGTCTTCACCTATCCTGTCTCATGTAACTATTTCATCTTATGACAAGTAAGACTCCTCTGCTGCTGAGCATCTCCGACACACTTAAAGAGGAAGAAGACACATTTAAGTTAGCAGAATGGTACAGAGTAGTGGGCAGTTTGAGGAGGTTATTCCAAGCCACTCACACTGGAGACGTAAAAGAACTTAGCACCTTGAAATCCTCCAAAATGAAAAAGGAAATAAAAAGCTGGCACCAAATAACCTGAACTGCACATTCTGCTAACACAGGCTTTGTATGCCTCCAAGAAGAGGCACTACTGGGAACTACTTTTCGCAGTGGCTTACATTTCTGTGTCAGAAAGCCCAAGCTGTCTGAGCACTGCAGACTGCAATAATTCACCCTGTATTCTATTTATCCTTCTTTCTAACCCTTTATTTTTGTTGCTTGGTTTTATCCAGCGTTCCTTCCAAAATAACAGCACCAGTCTTTACCTTCTTTCAACCTTTATTCCCAGCACTTCATGGATATTATGGCGGCAAGTATCCCACATGGGATTTTGCCACCTGCCTCTTCACTACCTGTTTACTTGCCAGTTGAACTGAACCAGAGCAAGAATTAGACGGCTTTTTCTTAAGAAAGAGTGTATCTAATCACAAGAATTTCACATTCTATCACTATGTTAATAGGGACTAGTTTTAATATTCCATTTCCATTTGGTTCTTCAAAGCTTGGATAACCACTTGCACAACACTGCCAAAAGAACCTGCCTTCTATCACTTGGCTTGCAGCTTTTCATCTGGGCCAGCAGCTTGCTGAAGTTCTTCACATGTGTAAAGGATACATCATTTGCAATTACTCACCTCCCTTCAGGCACTGCAGCAGCCTTTGAAGCAGGCTTCTTTCCCCAGTGCTCCTTTTGCAACCGTTGCCTCAGCCTCCAATACTCTGCAGAAACATTACTCAGAGGAAGGCCAGTGCAACACTTTCCTGACTGGCATTCACTGCCTCCTCCATGTGGCAGTCAAAGTACTGAGGACCAGAAATTAGGTTGTTTTAGACCTTATAAAGCTTACAAGGAACCTCTCCCTACATATCGCCTTCCCCAGAAGTCAGTCTTTTAGCACCATTACTTACACAGAAAAGAACTGCCTTGCAACTCCTTACTCATTGGCAGCTGAATTTCTCCTTGTGCTCACTTACTGGGTAAAAAGAATGGTGTGCACCCAATCCTTACATTCCTACAGTCACCTAGAAAAGGGCCTGGAAGCCACCACATTTACTTAGTTGACCTACATTGCTGCCCATCAGTGGGTAACTGCATGCTTTTTTCACACCTTTCCCAATACACCTAAAACTCATGAACTCTGGAGCTTCAATGCTGTGGTTTAAGCCCAGCCAATAACTCAGAACCACAGGACATTCATCCACACAATTCATATCTCTGTGCAAAATGCCACATGGAAAACAAGGAAAGTGATTTAACTCTCTGGAAAGGATGAAGCAAAAATAATTCTGATGCAGATCAGAAGAGGATTATGGCATGGATTCTTCCCTCCTTTCTCTTCTGCTTCAAACATAAACTCAAGTGCCACCCAGTAAAGCCAGCAGTGTTGCAGGTACAGAAGCCCATCATGTGCCAGCCAAGCCTGGAAAGGACACATCTTTGCTGGCAAAGGATAGATTACAGGATACGTACGTATATGGCTCATATATTACAAATGACACAGCCACAGGCAGGACCTTGCCAAAAATGCCACGGAGTTCAAGCTAATGGGAAGAAGGGCATAAAATAAGATTTTCTATGGCATTAAGGATCATGAGCATTCACTCCCTTTAACAGGTACAAGTGCTCTGGCAAGATATATAGATCTCTATATGGCTGCTGTCCCAGTGACCCTGTCACAACTCGGTGGAGCTGCTCTGCATTCCATAAGATGTCATTCTCATGAAATGAGCACTTCAAAACACTGGCTGCAAGTACTCAGTGTGGCAAAGCAATATCCACGTACTCACAACAAGCTCTACCTTCCAGGAAGCCATCAAAGCCCAGACAGATCACCCAAAGTTAAAGCATACCCTACAAGGCACAGAAACTTACATGTGTTATAATGCCACAGCAAAACACGTGCAGTTAGGAGAACATCAGGAGTGAAGAGAGGTGACAAATCCAACGACTGCCTAGCCGAACAAATGTTTATGGCCAAGGGAGCAGGGGGCATCCTGCTTAGCAAATGAAGCCCTTTACACTGATCCCTTTTGCCAAGACCACAGCTATGAAAACGAAGGGCTTTTTAAAAGGTCACACAAGTAGCCTAGGAAAGATGCCTACTGTTGTTTACACAGCTGGACTGGAAACAGCACAGCTTTTGGTCAGTCAGCATATACCACAGCACTAACAGTAAGGAAATCGAGATAATGTATCAATTCAAATTATTAGCTATGTGCTATCTGAATGCAGCACTAGGACCCACTCAACAGCTACCTTCCATTTTACAGCTACTGCACTCCTTACCACGCTTTATTATCATAGACGTGGTTTTGAGCATATGTGAATTAACTGCAGCAGAGCTGCCCTGTCTTGTATTTAAATGCAACGCTTGCAATGCTAAACACAGTACCTATATAATACCCCACTCGGTAGGAGCATAAACATCATAAAAAGGTCAAGCATTTTCATAGTGCTTTGCTAATGAGTGTCAGGGCCTGACTGGACTTGTTTTGGCCTCCAGCCTAGCAACAGTTTCTGTATTGGCCAAACTCTGACGAGTCTGCTATTATTTCTAAATCATTTGCATCTCCCTTGCCTTCCATAGAGACTTATAGAAACCACCAGTCTATAGCTCAAACAGCTGCTGTGTTAGCACACTAGCACATCTACTTCTGAAGACAATCATATGATGCTACAGAAAACGTGCAGTTAACTATAAACTAGCACTTACTGTGAAGATAGACAGCTTGGCATACTGAGCTTGCTCCATTCATTATGGCATGAGTCTTGAGAGAAATAAACTATGGACTAAATATATTTCATTCATTGATCAGTCACAGCCTGGATCTGTAAACTGAGCAAGCCAGCCTTCCAAACTTTTATTTCCAGGTTACCTCTTAGTTGTCAACAACAGCAACTCCTCTCTCCCTATCTGGAGCTGAGCAGTTAACAGATGTTTAGGGCTTTATAACAGAACTGTCTGTACTCTTAAACGAAATAGACTTGTTTCTTAACAAATATGACCGAAAAAATGCCAACACTAGATTTCTCTTGGTTTAGTATTCAATGTTTGATAACATTACAATTATAACGGTGTCATAAGAAACAACGTATTTAACTCACACCTAGATGTACACATGAAACAAGCCAAATCCAGGCCCAAGACCTCTCTTGCAGACAGACGAGGTTACACAAGAACACATAATGTTAACAGCAAAGTCAATTTCAATTAGGAAAATCCATGGAAATCTTTATCAGGAAGTTACCCTCAGTACAAAACAGAGTAAAAGAAAACATGACAAAAGACAGGAATGAAACTAAACCAAAATGAGGCAATAAAAATGAATGACCAGACTGATGGCACAGGTGGCTCCTCACCTCTCCTCACCCCAAGAGGAGCATGAGAACAATTAACTGCTGGAAAATGAGTACTGCAGTGAATCAGAGCATCTATTGTGACTTTATGGTGAGTGCTTCCAGCTGCAGAAGCAAAGCCAGGGTCCATCCTTAATACTGTCTGTGATGCCATCTCCTATACTAACAGAAACTACCTCGTTTGAGCATAAGAATACCTGACTACAGTGAGCTTTATGAAGGAATCATAGAATAGTTGGGGTTGAAAAGGACCTTAAAATCCAGTTCCAACCCCCTGCCATGGGCAGGGACATATCCCACTAAACCATGCCACCCAAGGCTCTGTCCAACCTGGCCTTGAACACCGCCGGTGATGGGAGGTGCTGCAGTCCCCTGATCTTCCTCGTGGCCTCTTCTGCACTTGTTCCAACAGTTTCATGTCCTTTTTATGTTGAGGACACCAGAACTGCACACAATACACCAAGTGAGGTCCCAGGAGAGCAGAGTAGAGAGGCAGGATCATCCCCCTCAACCTCCCGGTCACACTCCTTTTGATGCAGCCCAGGATAGGGTTGGCTTTCTGGTCTGCAAGTGCACACTGAACCCAGCCCATGTTCATTTTCTCATTAACCAACACCCCCAAGTCCTTCTCCTCAGGGCTGCTCTGAATTTCCTCTCTGCCCAACCTGGAGCTGTGCCTGGGATTGCTCTGACCCAGGTGTAGGACCTTGCACTTGCCATGGTTAAACTTCATCAGGTTGGCATCAGCCCACCTTACAAGAGCGTAAAGGTCCCTCTGGATGGCATTCCTTCCCTCCAGCGCATCAACTGAACCACAGAGCTTGGTGTCATCAGCAAACTTGCTGAGGGCACACTCAATCCCACTGTCCATGTCACTGAGAAAGATGTTGAATAAGACCGGTCCCAACACAGATCCCTGATGGACACCACTCGTTACTGATCTCCAGCTGGACATTGAGCACAACTCTTTGCGTGCGGCCATCCAGCCAGTTCTTTATCCACCAAGTGGTCCACCAATCAAATTGGTGTATCTCCAACTTAGAGACAAGGATGTCATGTGAGACAGTGTCAAATGCTTTGCACAAGTCCAGGTAGATGACATCAATTGCTCCACCCCTGTCCATCAGTTCCGCAGCCCCATCATAGAAGGCCACCAGATTGGTCAGGCAGGATTTCCCCTTAATGAAGCCATGCTGTCTGTCACCAAACACCTTGTTGTTTCTCATGTGCCTCAGCATGCCTTCCAGGAGAACCTGCTCCAAGATTTTGCCAGGCACAGAGGTGAGGTAGACTGCTCTGTAGTTCCCCGGCTCATCCATTTCCCCCTTCTTGAAAATGGGGATTATATTTCCCTTTTTCCAGTCATCGGGAACTTCACCTGACTACCATGATTTTTCAAATATGATGGACAGTGGCTTGGAAACTTCATTTGCTAGCTCCTTAAGGACACGCGGATGGATTTCATCAGGTCCCCTGGACTTATGCGTGTTCTGGTTCCCTGTGATGGTCTGGAACCAGATGCTCTCCGACAGTGGGCCCAGAGTCTTCATTCTCACTGTCCCTGTGTCTGCCTTCCAAGAGTTGGGTGGTATGGTCAGAGCATTTGCCAGTGAAGACCAAGGCAAAGAAGTCATTAAGAACCTCAGCCTTCTCCAAATCCATGGTAGCCAGTTCTCCCCACAGCTTCTGGAGGGGGCTCACATTGTCCCTAGTTTGTCTTTTATTTGCAGTGTACCTGTGGAATCCCTTCCTGTTATCTTTCACATCCCTAGCCAAGTTTAACTCTAACTGGGCCCACAGCTTTCCTAACCTGGTCCCTAGCTTCCTGCACAACATCCCTGTATTCTTCCCAGGCCACCTGTCCTTGCTTCCACC